>CABHPH010119074.1:0-17792 GCA_902168325.1 Peromyscus nudipes | reverse complement strand
TTTCTTTCTTTCTTTCTTTCTTTCTTTCTTTCTTTCTTTCTTTCTTTCTTTCTTTCTTGATAAGGAAGTTGAGTGCCAGACAGGTTATTCAATTTGTTCAAGGACACACAATTAATATGTGGAGTAAGAAGGCCAAGAACCCAATTCTTCTGGCTCACATCAGATGGGTCCCATGAAGTTAATGTTTCTCTTTTTTGATAGGCTTCGTTCTTATCAATACCCTTTCCTCTGTAACTGTGACAAAGTTTGCCTCAAAGCTCCCAAATGAAAGTAGAAAGGGGTGATGGGCTGTGGAGACCCTGGGCTAGAAAGGCTATCTAGCTGAAACAGAAAAGTGGATTAGAAAGACCATCTTGGAAAACTTGGGGTCTTGCGTTGATGATTTTGTCCTTGTAACTCTGAACTGTAGTCTCTCTCATTTATTAGAGTGTATTTCCTCCTTCAGGAAATTAGAACACTCCTTGCCCACTTCAGTGGGTGTCAGGAAGCCTGAAAGGCAATAAATTAGGAGAAATTGTTTTATGGGTTATAAAGTATCTTGAGTTTAGACCATTATTATAGAGTACCACCCAACTTTCTGATATCTGAATTAGTAGAGTACCAATGCAGGTAGATGTTGATCATGAAGCCCTTGACTAGAAGCTGTGAATTTGACCAAAGTATTCTACTGCACCAGAGTCCTGAGAATCAGAATGATTGACACACAAGGGCAAGACCATGAGGTACCCAGACCTCCTCACATGAGGAGGAGACCTTCACTTATTTGCTCTAGGGGAAGTTACAGAGATAAATATTACCAATCTCATGTCCAACAGCTACCAAAATAAATAAGGTCTTGATTACCAATGACCTTCATTACCTGAGAAAGGTTTCCAATGGTATATCTTGTGGTGATATTTTATTTGTGCTCTAACAAATAAAATTTATCTGGGGATCAGAGAACAGAGCCAGCCACTAGATTAGACATAGAGGCCAGACAGTGGTGGCACACACCCTCAATCCTATCACTTGGGAGGCAGAGATCCATTTAGATCTCTGTGAGTTCAAGGCCACACTGGAAACAGAGTCAGGCAGTGGTGGCACACGCCTTTAATCCCAGGACTTGAGATCTCATGCCTTTGCTTGGTAAGGACATACACCTTTAATCCCAGGAAGTACAGACAGGAAGCAGAAAGGTATCTAAAGCATGAGAACCAGGAACTAGAAGCTTTTTAGCAGCAGTTCAGCAGAGACACTTTTGGATGAGCACTCAACGGCTTTCAGTCTGAGGAAACAGGATCAGCTGAGGAGTTGGTGAGGTAAGGTTGGCTGTGGCTTGTTCTGTTTCTCTGATCTTTCAGTTTTCACCCCAAAATCTGGCTCTGGGTTTTTTTTTTTATTAATAAGACCGTTTAGCAATTCGTGTTACAATGTCTTATCAAAAGCTCTTGTATGAATCTCAGGCTATAACATATAGGAAACATTTTTACAATGTAATATTTAAATAATTGCTTTTCATATTGCCTCTAACATATATAAAATAAAAATAGTATTTGGAGAGGATGATAATGAATAGTTGTTAGTGTGGCCTAAGTTCTTTACTTTTTCTGATACAACTTTTTAAATGATAAAGCTGTTTTGAAATCTGGAATGGGGTTTGGAATTAGCTTATCTCTACCAGATGAGATCATCTATGAAAGAACTAACAAACTAATTATTGAAAAGAAAGTGGAGGGATCTATGGCACAAGGGAGATGAGGTAGAAAGAGGAAGGAGGAAAGAGAAGGGCTGGGAGGAGGGGCAAGCTTAGATGAAGCTATTCCATAACTGTTCGTCTGTTCCTGCTTATCTTAACGATATTCAGCATACACCTCTGGCATGTAGTTTATGTCTTTCACCTTTTGTATCTAGAAGTAGAATCTAACTTACTTAAATGTTTCATAAAATTAAAATTCAAAGTTTCTTTGACTAATTTACCTAAGTCCTTCCATTTTGTTTTTTAGACAGAAGCCAATAAAGTATGGCTCAAGGATCTAATCCTGCTTGCACCTGTTATTTATAAATGGTGTCTTATTAATACACATCCTCAATTGTTTCTTAGGACACTCGCTGTGTTTCATTTTGCCTTTCTGTGGATCCTTTTAGAAAATATCTGGGACACATCAAGTCTCTCAGAAACTGGGCAACAAGAGATAGCTGTATATCCAGAGCTACCCTGCTCCTTTCTTCTCAGCTAGTTCTCATGGTCGTTAGCTGGCTAGAGTGGCCACTGGTCCTAAGCCTATCACACAACATGTGATGTCTAAAGCTGCTACATGGCAGCATTTCTGCTCTCTGAGATTCTTAACCTTCCTTATCATCCCATCTTGCATCAGTCCTAGAAGTAAATATTCCAAGTGTGTTCCCTGTTCATGATTTAGCAAAATTGCTCTACTTTTTAAGGTTTCACTTTAAGATTATTTTTTTCTATTCCGGTATTCACCTTAGTTAGGATTCCAGTGGTTATTGGAAAACACCATAACCAAAAGCAAGTTGGGAAGGAAAGGGTTTATTTTACTCATACTTCTACATCACTCTTTGTCAACCAAGGAAGTCAAGGCAAGAACTCAAACAGGAACCCGGGAGCAGGAGCTGATACAGAGGCCATGAAAGTGTGCCAGTTACTGACTTCGGCCTTATTGTTTGTTCAACTGTGGTGGTATTGTGTTCCCCAAAATATTGTGTATGCTAATAAACTTATCTGGGGTCAGAGAACAGGACAGCCACAATATTAAACATGAGGATAGGCAGTGGTAGCATACGCCTTTAATCCTAGCGTTCCAGAGGCAGAAATTCATGTGTTCAAGGATACACCCAAGCATGGTGACCTACGCCTTTAATCCCAGAAAGCCACACCTTTAATCCCAGGGAGTGGTGGTAGAAAGCAGAAAGGTATATAAAGCGTGAGGACCAGAAACTAGAGGCTTTTGCCCTGGAGAGGCCTTTGGCCTGGAGAAGCCTTTGGCCTGGAGAAGCATGTGGCTGGTTAAGCTTTCAGGCTTCTAGCAGCAGTTCAGCTGAGACCCATTCTGGATGAGGGCTCGGGGCATCCAGTCTGAGGAAACAAGACCAGCTGAGGATTCATCGAGGTGAGATAGCTGTGGCTTATTCTGTCTCTCTGACCTTCCAGTGTTCACCCCAATACCTGGCCCAGGTTTGTTTTATTAAGAAGAACTTTTAAGATTCATGCTACATTCAACCTCCTTTCTTATAGAACTCAGAGCCACTAGACCATGAATGGAACCACCAAAAATAGAGTGTGCATTCCCACATAAATCACTAATTTAAAAAATGTCCTACAGGCTTGTGGAGATATTTTCTCAGTTGAGGCACCCTCCTCTCAGATAACTCTAGCTTGTGTTAAGTTGACATAAAAACTAGCCAGCACACCGAAAATGGTCAGATTTCTCACTTCTATTTTAGTTTTTATCCAAGCAAGCCATCATATCCATAATTTTTGGTCATGCCTTATAGTCATACATTTCTACTGTCTAAATATCATCAATATATCAATTCCTTTTTTCCCCCATACACCATTTCATGTTTCTTTATCCCATCGACTGGATTTTCCACACTTCTGTTTTTGCCTCAAAGTATTCCCTTGGACCACATGCTCTGTCTAGAATACATTTAGCCATGAGTTAGTTTCTAATTTCCCAGTAAACTCAAACCCCAGAAAGCAGGAGAATAAACAAGACAAACGAAAACACTGCTGGAGCAAACCCTCCTCCCCATCTCTGCACCTGTGTGAGGAAGACGTAAAGCTCCCTTGAGAAAGTTTATTTTAAATATACTCACTGCATCATATATCTTTAATGTATGGATAATTTCATTTATATAACACTATATTCCCACTAATCTTTGTCTTTTAAGAAGTGGTCTCACATTTGCAGGCAAATGGATGGAACTAGAAAATACCATCCTGAGTGAGGTAACCCAGACTCAGAAAGACAAACATGGTATGTACTCACTCATAAGTGGATACTAGATGTAAAGCAAAGGATAATCGGACTATAACTCACAGCTCTAGAGAAGCTAGGTAACAAGAAGGACTCTAAGAGGGATGCATGAATCACCATGGGAAGGGGAAACAGAGGAGATCTCCATGAGTAAACTGGGGAAGTGGGGGCAACAGAGGAGAGGGAATGGGGATGAGAACAAGAGGGCACAGGATGGTCGAGCTGGGGGAGGGACGGAGTGGGAGAGCAATGAAAGAGATATTTTGATAGAGGGAGACATTACAGGGTAAGGGAGAAACCTGGTGCTAGGGAAATTCCCAGGAATCCACAAGGACAACCCCAGATTAGACTACTAACAATGCTAGAGAGGGTGCCTGAACTGACCTACCCTGGTCAGATTGGTGAATACCCTAATTGTCATCATAGAGCCTTCATCTAGTAATTGATGGAAGCAGATGAAGAGATCAACAGCCAAGCACCAGGCCGAGCTCCAGGGGTCCAGTCGAAGAGAGGGAAGAGGGATTATATGAGCAAGGGGGTCAACATCATGCTGGGGAAGTCTACAGAGACAACTGAACCAAGCTCACAGGAACTCCTGAACTTTAGACCTACGACTGTAGAACCTGCTTGGGACTGGACTAGGCCCTCTGCATAGAGGAGACAGTTGTGTAACTTGGTCTGTCTGAGGGGCCCCTGGCAGTGTGATCAGGATCTATCCCTGGTGCATTAGCTGGCTTTCTGGAGCCCATTACCTATGGTGGGATGCCTTGTTGAGCCTTGATGCAGGGGAAAGGGGCTTTGTCCTGCCTCAATTGAATGTATCAGGCTTTGCTGACTCCCCATGGGAGGCCTTACCCTTTTGGAGAAGGGGATGGTGGTGTTTGGGGAGGAGAGACTGGGGAGGAGTGGTAGGAGGGATGTGAAGGGGATCTGCAGTTGGTAGGTAAAATTCGTAAAAAAAAAAAATTTTTTTAAATAAAAAAAATACACAGACTAATAAAAAAAGAGTGGTCTTACTGGTGATAAGTCAGACACCAAACTGCAGGTAGCCTTCTGCTCTTGTTCACTTACCCATGTGCCATAGACATATGTATGCATCATACACCTTCAGTGAATCTCTGAGTTTGAAGTCAGCCTTGTCTACACAGTGAGTCCCAGACCAGCCAGGGCCACATAGTGATACAATGTCTCAAAATACATAAAATAAAATGAAGTTGGTGCAGGAGAGATAGCTGTGAAAATACTAATGACTGATCTTCCAGAGGACCTGGATTCAGAACCCAGACTACAAGATGTATGGTTCACAACTCTTTGTAATTCAGCCTCCAGGGAATCCAATGCCCTTTCCTCGCCTCCAACGCAACTGCATTCCTCATACCATCCCTGACCCCTCACACACATACATACAATTAAAAAAAAAACAGATCTTAAAAAAAATAAAGCCAATGTTTTTGCCTAGACTGTTACTTTTGGAGTAAGTGTGTACAGTATTTTGATAATGATCTATCATTCTTCCTGTCAATTCAATTCACTCTTCCTGTCAATTTTCAATTCATTTTCTTAAGCAACTGCACATTTTCTACCTCAATGACTTTTATTAATTAGCTAAAATCTCAGCTATCAGAGCACCTCTATGCCATGATGGGTATTCACAAGCCTCCCTCCAAAGTCATTAAAATGACCTCAGCTGTGCTTTGCAACATTACTTGATGACTGCCAATAACCAAATATTTTGAAAGCTCTTTTCATCTATTTTAAACATGCTTGATTTCATCAGTAAGCCAATGTTGACCCTTTCTGCTCAGTCACCAATGTGGAACAGAATGAGAATGCTTGCTCTGTTTTCACAGCCAGAGAGGGTCTGTCATGACAAGGTCTGTTAGATAGTTTTCAGCTTCTTAATTCTGACCAGATTTAGCCTTCTGATATGAAAGAAATTCAGAAGTGGGAGATAATCACACCAGTATAAAATTCTAGGAGACACACACACATCAGAGCAGGAAGAAAGAAGCCACATACCATCTTATAAAATCGGGCACAGCGGGCCTTTTTAAGTTTAAGAGAGTGTCCCCACAAAGACCCACGTTACACCTTAAGAATTTAAATGATGCCTGGAAGTAAGTGTTTGTTCAGGCTGCGTAATTTTGATGACTAAATTAAGATATCTTTAAATTAAATGCTCCATTTATTGTAAAACTAATATCATTAAAATAATGTTCTTGGGGAAAGGGTTTAAAATGCTCAGCCTCTTCTTACGAGCACTTCAGCTTACTTAAACAGCTTTAAATTTCCTGCAATGCCAATGATAAGATAGATTTCCTAGAAATCATGAATTGAGGGGACTGAAAGCAGAGTCAACTTGCTTTTTCAATGGCAGATGGGAAGGGAATGGGTCACACAGAAGGAAGCATCTTTTCACTCTGATGCTAGCGACTGGGTGCCACCTTGTTGAGGAATAGCTGGAGTATGCCATGCCAGGTCATCAGGAGCCCACCCGTCCTCAGTCAGACCCTAAGGCCTGAGGATGACAGAGCTGTTGCTAGTGAAGCAGGTGTCTTCTACGTTAACCTGTGTAAGAAGAAAAAAAAAATGTGTGTGTAGTGGAGGATAAGAATGAGAAGAAAATAACAAGAAACTGACTTAAGCTACTAGAAGTCTTGGCAGGCAGTAAAAAAATGTCACTTCTCCTCTTATGGGCTCAAAAACACTGCATTTGCCAGACTTCAAAGAGATTTTATGTTTCTTATTCCTAGTTTATTTCCCAACAATGAATTGTATTTTAGCTTGTTAAATACCACAGCAAAGATGTATGGGAAGCACAATTAAATCTTCAGTGTTCATGAAGCTAGGGATGAGGAAATTGATCTAGTTTGATTAATTGAAATGTGAGCCCACAAGCATCAACTAGTCAAACACTGAAGGTAGACATTCTGAGATGTTAGCCTACCACTGGCTTTTATACATTGAATATTCAGTCTCATTATCGGATTATAATAGTCCAAATAAGTTACAATTGATTGGCAGATGCAAAGATATCAAGTTTTCTGTTTTCTTTGAGAATTTTTCTTCTTTTGGAAGGAGGAATATCTTTTTGTAACTATCTTGGACTTTGATCAGATCAATGAACAGAGAACGAAAAGAAATTTTTATTACAATGTTTTCCCATATGGGGGAATTAGAACACGGGATAAATGTAATATTTTACCAAAAAACATTTCAGGTAGTTTAGGAGGAAACTTTATTCTGATTTTTGTTCTTCAAGTAACTTCCCCACTCAACCCTGCAGTGCTTTCTAAGTTAAAGCAATTTTAACGGGAATTTTCCTCCCAATGATGGCAAGTATTTTTTTAGTTCCTTGAAAGAATATGTTGTAAGTCTCTCTGTGGCATACATTGTATAAAAAGATCCAGCACCTGGTGAAGATAAGCTTAATAGGAACATAAATAAAATTTCTTAAAAAGAGATTTAAAAGAGATGTCTAGCTACAAAAATATGATTCTAACAATTGCTGATCATTATATTAAACATAATTTAGCTATAAAATTAGTTGTATGAACAGAGAAGTGGGTTGGGAGGTAAGTTGGTACACTTACAAAAGGAAATTGTTTTGTACCTGGACTATGGATGCACAATGCCACATCCATAGCCACAGGTTTGGGCTACCTAGACTTTGCTTGGACACTCACCAAAGAGTTTGTTTAAATGGCTAGGACTCAACTCATTGTCTTCTGGAAAAAGAGCCACAAAACTAACATCTGAAATCAATGTGCTAAAATGCAAGTATAATACATTGGTTCTACCAAGATTACATCACAGTATTTAGTAGCAAGGCTGGGCTTATGAGCAAGTCAGGTAGTAATCCTTATGCTACCACTGACTGCATGGCAGCAAGGTAGAGGAGTTTTGTACAAGTGACTTCACACAGTCAACAAACTTTGTATTTATTTCTAAAGATTTGTTTTTAATTGTGTGTGTGTGTGTGTGTGTGTGTGTGTGTGTGTGTGTTGGGGGTTATGTGCACATGTACATGGATACCCCAAAAGACTAGAGATGTTGGGTCCCTCTGGAAATAGTTATAGGCTGGTCTGAACATCCTGACATGGGTACAGGGACCCAAATTAAAGGTCCTGTGGGAGATCATTAGAGACTCAAGCGCCACATTTATTGTTTAATGAGTAGTGATCAGGTATTCATCTGTTCACTAAGAATAAGCATTCATACATTAAAGAATCGTTAGGGGAACAAGTGAATGAATACTAAGTACATAGCAGAGAGCCAACAGTAAGTACACTAGTAGTCAGCATGCAGCAATGATCATAATTCTAGTAAGTGTAAACGGATGGTAAAAACCTACCTTTCAAGTGTTTTATATAAAACACATGTAAGACAATCATAGATAGGATTAAAGTAATATTATGACAAAAAGTTTGCAATTCTCTTTAAATATCAATATTGCTTTAATCTTGCTTATATTATTTCTCTTACATTTTACAGCCAATAAATTTTTTATTAGGAAAAGCACTATAAAATGTGTATATACACAAGCTATCCTAATTGGTTTAGGTCAGGAGTTCTCAAACAGTAGTGGATAGTAATCTGAGGACTACCCAAGGCAGTTAATGAAAGTATTTATAACAATAGCAAATTGAGGGGCTGGGTAGACAGCCCAGTTGGGAAGGTGCTTGTCATGAAACTATAGTGGAGACTGTATTAAGTCTCCAGCATACATATAAACTAGGTACAGTGGTGCATACCTCTAATCCCAGCTCTGGGAAAGCAGAAACAGGAGGGCCCCGAGGGCTCACAGGCCAGCCAGACTAACTGAATCAGTGATCTCCAGATTTGGTGAGAGGCCCTGTATCAAAAAATAAGGTAGAGAGTGATTCAAAATGCACCTGACATGGACCTTGGGACCTCTGTCCTCTATGTGCATATGCAACTACATATACCACAAATGCATACTACTTATACCAAGTTGTTATTCGCCCTTTGTAATTCATTGGGTTGGTATTTTGCTAACATTTTGAAAGCAATAATAAGCAAAACCGCTGTTGTCTTCACACAAGTCAGGGCAGTGGCACCACTACCTATCTCTAGTCGTATCACTGCACCTTGGACAATCATGTACTTGTACTAAGGAAAAAAGCATCACTATTACTTATCAATATTGTTGATAAAAGATTACATGAAAAGCCTGATGCACACATCTCATTGCTGTTCTCTATGGCAAAGTGACGCAGGCCACGTGAGGAGCATGCCAAGGCACAGCACTTGCCTTTAGTGAAAGTAGGGTATGGGGGGTAAGAACTGTGAGGTAAACGTTATTTTTATCTTCCCGTTGTTTTTGCTTCCAATCATATCAGTCAGAAAAGGAATGCTTACTGGAATTTAGACGACTTCGAAGACACTGTGTTGAAAATGAATGAAGCAGTTCTTTCACTTCAAAGGAAATACCCAGTGGCCAGCACAGCTAGCAAAGAGTCATTGGGTCTTTCACAAGAAAATAGAATTTCACAAAATAGCAAATAGCTAATTATTTCTATAACTTTGGTGATGTTAACAAATGTGACTTTTTTTTTTTTAGTACCGTGTAATGAAATGTCAACTTTCAAAAGAGCTGTGCCATTCAGTGAGCTGACAATCTTCAAATGGCACATGCATGTGTAGCCAGGAAAAATTTCAGGTAAACCAATAGATTTTTGCCCATTGTTGTTGAGATAAGGTCTCGTGTAGACCAGGCTGGTCTTGAACTCAGTATACAGCCAAGAATAACCTCGAGCTTCTGATCCCCCTGCCCCCGCCTCCCAAGTGCTAGGATCACAGACATGTACCACCCATCCTGGCAGCCAGTCGATTTTTACAAGAGGTTTGAAAGCTCATAGCTCTGGCTTCAGATTTCACATTGCAATTAATCTTTGAAAAGCTACTAGTACTTACTAAATTTTTACACATATCATAAGAGAATCCACATTCTTCTGAGAAATTATCAAAATAAATCTTCTTTTCCAACTACATATTTGTGTATGACTGACTTTTCATTATATGCTCCAGTCAAAACAATGTATTTCAACAGATTAAGTTCTGCAGCAGAATCCAGATGTCATTTATAAGGCCTGATAATATGCCAAAATACAAAGTAATGTGAATTCTTAGTAATATTTTTGTTTTAAAAAGCACAAGAGCTGCCCATGTTAGCCTGTATTAGATTTACGATTTTATTTTTAAATGCATTAGTAAACAGAATTAGGATTTATATTTTAATTTTTAATATACTATGTAAACAGGGTCATAACTCACAAAATAAACACCCTTGGGATGGTGCATATATTAGGAATAAAACAGAGCCCTACCATCAAAAGCATTGAGCCTCTCTAAAAAATCAATGATGATTATTTTGTGGTGGTTTGAATGACAATGCCAATCCATGGGTCCTGTCATTTGAACTTGACCTCAGTAGGTGGTGCTGTTTGGGGAAGTTTTAATGGAGGAAGTGTCTCACCAGCAGTGAACTTTGAGGTTTCCAAGACGTGTGTGGTGTTATTGTGTTCCCCAAAATATTGTGCACCCTATTAAATTTATCTGGGGTCAGAGACAGAACAGCCACTAGATACAAAGGCTAGAAAATGGTGGCACTCACACTTTTAATCCTAGCACTCCAGAGGCAGAAATCCATGTGTTCAAGGATACAGCCAAGCACAGTGACTCACGCCTTTAATCCCAGAAAGTGAGCCTTTAATCCCAGGGAGTGGTGGTAGAAAGCAGAAAGGTATATAAGGCGTGAGGACCAGAAACTAGAGCATTTGGCTGGTTAAGCATTTGGCTGGTTAAGCTTCAGGCTTTCGAGCAGCAACAGTTCAGCTGAGAGCCATTGGGATGAAGACACAGAAGCCTCCAGTCTGAGGAAACAAGACCAGCTGAGAAGTTGGCCAGGTGAGGTTAGCTGTGGCTTGTTCTGTCTCTCTGATCTTCCAGTGTTCACCCCAATACCTGGCTCAGGTTTGATTTTATCAATAAGAATTTTTAAGATTCCTGCCACACATGTGCCGTTCCCAACTCAGTTTCTGCTTCCTGCTTGCAGTTTAAGATGTGAGCTCTCAACTTGTCCCTGCTGCCACCATGCCTGCCTGCTGCTACCCTTCCTGACTATTTTACTGACTCTTATACCATTAGAACTGTAAACACAAGCAAACCCTACCTTTTATAAACTGCTTTGGCTGTGGTATTTAATGGCAGCAATAGAGGTGTAAAGAATTTTTTTTTCTGGCTTTACCTTGAGAAGCCAGAAGTAAAAAAAAAAAAAAAAAAAAGCAGGTAAATCCAAAGTAAGTTGATAGGGACAACATATAATGGAGGAAATAAATAATGGAAATATATAATGAAGCAAAAAGACACAATTATTAGAAGAAGTTAATAAAATTAACAAGGCTCTTGCTAGACTGAATGACTGAAGAGCTAGAGTGGAAACTATCAAGTAGAGCATTAAGGGGACTGACACTCGAGAATCTAAAAGGATAATAAAGAAATATTATACATAAATTCATTTTGACACATTTGACAGTGCGGATGAAATAGACAAATTTCTCGAATGCTTCCTGCCAAAAATTTTAAGATATGAATAGCAAATCTGAAATGTTCCACAGACAAAAATCCTGATCCAAATGGTTGCTCTGATATAGTCCATCAAACATCTATGAAGCAATACCGCTAGTCCTACACCAGCCCCTTCCAATGATAGAGAAGGAAAGGACTCTCTACTACGGCACTTAGTGGAGCTGATGTGGGGCACGAGAGGAATAATGGAAGCCTACCTGATAGGTCTAGCTGGTTCTAACTGCATGAAAAAGAATGGGAGAAGAAGAGATATGTTAATAAAATGTCCAAGAACCTTGAAATCATGGTATGTCAAATGTGCCTGCCAATTCTACAATTAGATACAGAGTCCAGATTTCTTTTTTAATCAGTAGAAGGGAAGGAGCTATAAACACAAGATTTCTCAGAATATAAAGTCATGATTGGTATTTCCTGGAGGTTGAATTAGACAAGAAGAACTACCACAGGACTGAATGAAGTGTACATCCAAATGGTAAGTGGTAAAAAAGAAAGTCGGGTTGGCAAAGGAAGTTGAGGTGATGTGGGCACTGAGGTGGAAGAGAGCAAGGGAAGTTTGTGGAGAGAAAGACAGTGTCCCCCAACAACCAGTGTAACATAGGGGCAGGCATCACTGAATTCATGACTGATGACCTTGGTGTGAGTGGAGGACTGGAGGAGCAGATTTGCTGGAAGGAGATGCAGAGAAGATTAACTCCTTCAAGAGGTCTTCATATACAGGGAAGAAAAATAATGGTCAGTAGATTGTTGTTTGAGGGTTGAGCACAGTTTTAGGATTATGATTCAGTGGTGGGGGTAATATTCAATAGAAAGGAATGCTAGGCTAATGTAGGAGGGATGGGCAGGGATGTGGGAGCTAAGCCTGTGACAGAGCAAGCAGGAAAGGAAGAGACTCCAGAGATGGGAGGAGAGGTGTGCACAGGTCTCTAGCTTATTGAGGGAGAAGAGAGTGTTCTGGCACAGGGCTGCCTGTTTCTTTGTGCAGCACAAAAACCAGCCAGCAGACAAAAAGAAAGGACCAGGAGTGGGGTCCAAAGACAAACGAGCACTTTGGGGCACTGTCTCAGGACTGCAGGGCAGTGCTGTATGCCCATTTGAAAAAGGACCACGAGTTTAAAATGGAACCAGTTAGTCGGGTTGTGTGTTTCTTTTCCAACTATGTTCCATTACTTTGACTCGACCAAGAGGAATACAGTGAGTTGGAGCTGTGGAACTGTCAGAACAAACATACTTCATGCAAGAAGCTTAAGAGTGTTTGCAGGACCACTGCCCTCCCTGGTATCCCAGTAAAACAATTGCCAAGGACTTTCCCCTTCAGGTCCAGAAGCAAAAAGTACCTTGAAAGTGATCCATTTTTTCACTGGCTACCTTTATTTGTCCATAGCCTCCCGTTCTTTCAGAAAGGATTTCAGAATGTTAGTGGTCCCCTGCCCTGAAAGTCCTGCTCAGCTTTTCCCTTCCCTCCCTGTGTTTTGGGCAGTCACTTGATCATGAGCTACTATCTTATGCATTCCATTCCACACTGGGACACTGGAAACATCTCTCTCACCCTGCTCAAATGAAATCGTGGTGGCTAACATAGCTTCAGTCCCCTCACTGGGGAGTACAAGAAAAAGTTGGAACCAGTTCCCTTGTGACTGGAATCAATGTGATGCAATTTCAGACACCATAAGTTTGATAGGGGATATAGCCTCATGACCAACCAGTTAATACTGTTGTTCTCACACACTTTACTTATCCTTTAAAAGGCTCACTGAATGTGTCATACTATGCCTGACTTGTAAGCGAGCACGAGACAAATTCTGTGCAAGCTGATGGTCTATCTTTAGAGCTCGCTGGAGGTCTTGGCTCTCCTGCAGCTTACCAAGTGAAATGCTTCAGTGTTTCTGATGATACTGTCACCCAACATCCACATGAGCTTTGCTTTACATAGACACCTCAAAATACCATCCTGAACTCTAGATCAAAAATATCTCTCAAAAGGCAGGCATCTGTATCCCCAATTAATTTTCCTCCACTGTTTAATTTCAGTTTTCATTATTACAAACAGCAGTCTTTATTAAGCACCATCTTAGGCATTTAAAGTGATAACATGATAGGTACTTGTGTTATTCCCATTCTAATGGTGGAAAAACTGAGTCACGGGGAGAATAATCTTTTCAGAGTGAAGGTAAAATACTGGAGCAGCCATTCAGGAGCTTGTAATAACTACACATCACTCCTATAGTGTATTGTTCTGAAATAAGCATGAAAGGGGATCATATTAGTTAATAGAATTCTCTATCTCCACTTTCCTATTTCATAGTCAAAGAAATATAATCTTGTTGCATTTGTATAGTCTGAAATGACTTCTGTCTTACCTTTCAAAAATAGTTTTCCTTTTGTAACCGAGCTTAGCACAAAAAGCAGTGTACAACCTCATATCCAGTCTAGCTGACTGCTTTATATCAGTACTATGGTGGTCTTTACTGTCACCCGAGCTATCTTTTGTGGTTTCTTCTATATTAGAAATCAACATTGCCTCTTGGAGAAAGAAACAAATCAAAGCTAGGATCATAGACTGTTACTACTTGGCTCAACGTGTCTGAAGACTCATGACCATGGCCTCCTGTGCCCTATGAGCTCTTCAATCTGGAATTCAATAATATGAAATGTGATTTGCCTTATAATATGGTCCAAGCCTGTGCTTTATTATTTTTCAAAGTACCTCTTCTTGAAGCCAAACAGAAAAAATAGCCAATTAAAAGTTTATTAATTATAATAGTTGCAAGGATATTGTCCACAGCCCAGTACTATAACACCTATACTATACTAAATTCCACTTTTGCCCACAGATTTTTTTTAATGCTAAAAACAGCATTAATACCTGGATTACCAGCAAACGCATTGCTAATTGATAATCAAAAGAATCCAACTAACGTGTTTACTGAGTGTGAACAAGAAAGACTGTCACATCCAGAAGTTTCAAAATAGTTTTCTTTCTTTAGAAAGTGTGTATCTTCCCAGAACAAGTGTCAAGGCTCTCACGTGCCTCTGTGCGTGTCATTGGTCTCAGCTGAGTCAGAACAGAAATGACTTTGGGACTATTGCAAATGACATTTTCTGTATTTGGCAACTGTGGCAGTCTGGATGTCCTCATCACATGAAAAGGCTGACAGAACGGTCATTTTAGGATTTGCCCAGCAAGGCTATAGAAGGTAGGTGAGGTGGCACCCAGAAGATAAAAGACAAGGTCCAGGAAGAGGGCTGTGCCTGTTATCCCTCACCCAGACCATTCCTCCTGCCAGTGGGATGTCAGCAGCATGTCTTTTGCTGTGAGGTGATATGTTTTGGAGATACAAGTAAGAGAATATAATTTCCATCCACTTCAGAAAGCGATAAAGCATGAACATCTAAAAATTCCACGCCAATATAAAGCCAACCACAGACTAGCTGAACTATCTGTGGTATTAAAACCCTCTCCTCTCAAACTGCTAATAATATTTAACACATTTAGCATCATCTTACAGACAGGAAGATGAACGATCTTATGTACATTTTGGAAGCCACCTCAATGAACCATTATATATTAACATATCATGCCAGAAAATTTGTCTAGAACTAGAGTTAGTAAAACAAAGATGGAAACAAGCTCCTGATAGCTGGGGAAAAAATATAAGCATCTCTCCCCCACCCCCACTGGTGTATTGAAAAGCATACTTCTCTTGGCAATACCTTGGGGACCAGATCCCTATTTGTCTGCTCTTTACAAATTAGGAAAATGAACCAAGAAAATTTATGCAACATGGGTTTTCTAAAAGCTTATAATTAAAATTCAACACAAATTTAAATTTTGGGATTTTTTTCCCTTTTTCCTTTGGTCTGTAAAGGCAGAAATGTCTAAGATAGCAGCTATTTTTACCTACACAGTTTTGATTACATCCCATGACTATTAATGACTCTGTGGTTATCCCAAGAGGAGTCATATGAAAGGGTATAAGACAGTTGTTCTCAACCTATGTTTGTCACCTCTTTGGACTTGAATGACCCTTTCACAGGGGTCACCTAAGACCACCGGAAAACACAGATATTTACATTATAATTCATAACAGTAGCAAAATTACAGTTTTGAAGTGTCAATGAAATAATTTATTTTATGGTTTCGGGTGGGGTGATCACAACATGAGAAACTGTATTACAAGGTCACAGCATTAGGAAGGTTAAGAGCCACTGGTCTAAGGAAAGAGAGGTTTTTAGCCTATAGGAGTGATTCTACCTCTTATAGAGAAATTCTTCCTGTCAGAAAAATTCATCAAACCTGTATGTCTTGTCTTCTTCATCTGTCCTAATTAGCAAGGCTCCCAACATAGATGTCAGCAATGCTTATTAAGAAAATAAATCATTTTGAGATTAGAAGAGCTGGACTTCCCACATTTGCATGCTGTTTGCTCTAGGGTGCTATTCTCAGCCCTGCTCTGCGCACTTTTCAAAGGTACTTAGGGTGGGGAGAGGAGGCTCAGTGGTTAAGAGCACTTTCTATCCTTCCAGAGGACCCCATTTTGCTTACCAGCACCCACACTGTCTTACAACCACCTCTAACTCTAGCTGCAGGGTATCTGATGCACTTTTTTTTTGTCTCTGTGGGCACCTACATTCATGTGCATATACACATAAATAGCAGAATAAATAAAACTTTTTTAAAAAAAGGTATTTAATATTTGTTGATAGGTAACTTTTATGGCTATTTTGGTTGTCAACTTGACTACATCTGGAATTAACTAGAAGCCCCTCACCAAAAGAAAATAAATGGCTGGGCACGCCTGTGAGGGATTTTTGCTTAATTGAGCCATTTAAAGTGGGAAGGCATACCTTTAATCCAGATCTTTTGAGATGGGAAGACCCACCTATAATATGGGTCATACGTTCTGCTGGAAGCCTATATAAAGGACTGGAAAAAAGAAACCTCACTCTTGCTCACTGTTTTCTTGCTCTCACCTCACAAGCAAGTCCATCCTTCACTAGGGTTAGAGCCTACTTCTTCAGGATTCCAGCATATACTAAAGACCACCTGAGACATCCATCATCGTGGACTGAACAACTACTGGATTTTTGGACTTTCGGTTCATAGACAGCCATTGTTGGATTAGCTGGACCACAGTCTCTCAGTCATTCTAATAAATCCCATTTCTGTATATCGAAATTCATTCCATAAGTTCTGTTATTTCTAGAGAACCCTGACTAATATAGTAACAAAGACCATCAAAATCATACTTAAGTCTTGAATTGAGTTTTTTCAATTCATGACTGATCACACATTTAAATGACACATAAGTAATGCATTGAATAAAAACATTATATTAAGCATTCTATTTTAAATAGCAAAATTGAACTAGAAAAAGTTTAAATTTTAAAAGGAAAAAGGTTCAGTGGCTAAAGATGCTTGCCACCAAGCCTTATGACTTGATTTAATCATGTGGACCCACATAGAGGAAGAAGAGACCCAAAGTCTGACAACTGTCTTCTGATCCACACATTCACCATGGTATTTGTTGGCCACATACATACACAGACACAGAAACATACACAAATAAATAAAATTTTAAAGTAAAAGTAATACAAATTATTACAGTAGATGAAATATTACTCACCCTATATATATATACAAAAATACATATTTGGTGTTTTTTATTCATCTGTTAATATACCCATCACATATTTAGTGTTTACTCTCTATAAATCTGCTATTGTGTTTGGGTTTCATTTTAGTAATGGACCAATGAATTTTAAATCCTATTTAGGAAGCATATTTGTATAAAATTGTTTAATACTTGGAAAAGAGGTGCTAGTGAAGATGAACTGCCAGGCCACAATGAGACCGGGTGGGGAATAATCAGATGAGGTTTTGACACATGAGATCCTATGCTACACCCCAGAAGACTGCTGTAAACTCTGCTGTCTCTGGTATATTACCTTGAAAAGGAGAGCGAGGTGAAGGGAAGGAAAGTGAGGAGGGCTGGGAGGGAGGAGAAAGGGGGGATGGGGTAGGAACAAAGAGTGAGACGAGCAAAAGAAGGCTTTCCTAATTTTTTCCTTAAAATACAATTGTATTGGTTAATTGGTGAAAGGGTAAAAAAAAAATCGGTAGCATAAATTAAAAACCAGACTTTAACTTTTCCTGTTATCTGTATAAAGCCAAATCTACAAAAGAAGTTTTCTTTTATCATCATC
>CABHPH010119069.1:0-24413 GCA_902168325.1 Peromyscus nudipes | reverse complement strand
GTGTGTGTGTGTGTGTGTGTGTGTGTGTGTGTGTGTGTGTGTGTTCATGTGTGTGACTGCAAGCACATTTACACTATACTGTGAGTATGGATTCAAAGGACAATCCCAGGTGTAGGTCTCACCTTCTCCCTTGTCTGAGGCAGGGTCTTTCTTTGGCTGTTTGCTGTCTTGTACATCAGTCTAGCAGGCCCTCCAGTTCCTGAAGATCTGCCTACACCTGTCATCTCCCTGTACCAACACTGGGATTAAGGATGCATGCATCGTATACCAAATGGCTTTTACATCACTTCTAGATATCCAAACTCAGGTTCTCATGCTTGCACGGTGAGCAGTTCACCTACTTGGTTATCTTGCCAGCCTAATTCTGGAATTTTGGAGGCAGGACACCAGAGGAGAAAATAATGCAGAGGGAGTTAGAGGTGGCTGTGCATTACTAGGCGCTTAGGAATTGCTGGGGTTCATATTACTGCATCAGAACCAGGGACCCTAACAAAAACGGCCTCTCTGTTTTCCTATCCACTGCCACCCTGCTTGGCGCATGAACCATTTTCCTATCAAGTTGTGATTAGCTACTCCTTGGGGTCTTACATACCAATCTCTTTGAAGAGGGCAGGGGGCACATTTCTTACCCACTCCCCATGTGACTCATCTTCTTCAAGTTCTTGCCTCAGACTGAGGAAGGAAGGATCTGGCTCTCACATCTCCCTCTCTGCATATTCATTCTTACTTAGGTAGTAGATGAAACTGGATCCTCATAGGTGCAGAAATCCCCAGTCTCCTTTCCCATAGTTCGACCTTAAGAATCTAACTCGCCCACCCCAGTCCGGGCTTCCTCCTCTATAAAAGTGAATCTAACGATGCTTCGCCCAACTCACTGAGGAGTAGAGAGGCTTAATTAACCAAGGCTCATTTCTCTCGGCACTTTGGACATCCTCCATGGGCACAAAATTATGTTATTACTTGGAATAATAATAATAGTTTCCACTAATAATTCTGCGTTATTACTGCACTTAAGGAATTGTATTAGAGGCCTTCTGGAGCAAGTTTAATACCCATAAATGTCTCTCGCTGGTAAAACAAGAGAGCATCGTACAGTGATTATGGTTTGTCTTACGTTTCAAAACTACCCGTTGAAACCCTCTGCAGAGTCCTTTAGCAGCGCCTGGCCAACAGGGACCTCTTTGCATCTCCATTATTCTGATGCCCACTGAAATCACCACACTTTAGCAAAGTGGCTTGCTATCAAGGCTTGTGTCTGAGCAACTCCAAAGGCCCAGGGTGTGAGCATGAAAGACATTCACACAGGAATAAGAGGCAGACCCAGCCTCTTGCAGCCAGAGCAAAGTGTATCCACGTCACAGGCTCCAGGTCTACTCTATTCGCCATGCCTTTATAAACACACTGTTCTCAGCTTGATAAGGCTCCTCATCTTACCCCCAGGATCTTCTTCAGTTTGGACCAAGGCCACTCCTAGGGATCTTATATACCAAACCCTGACAGAGAGAATCAAATCCATTTCAATTTTCTGGATTTGCCCATGTGCCTCTGCCTGCTGGCTGCCACTTATGCCTCTGAGTGTGCCACTGCCATTCTCCAGGGAGGCATACAGCAGGTGCTTCTTTAAGATGTTGCATGGATACATGGATTCCCTCTGTTTCCTTCTCCTTCTTTATTCTTTTACACTGTCCCCTCCAGCCTGAGCACTAGCCCTTCCTTATCCACCCTCTTCACTGGTTACCAAAATAGATGGAAGGAGAAAAGAAAGGAGCAGATTCTCAAAAGGATAGACATTCTGTGGGCAAAGGCAATTAGGAATGGGGTCCAGGGAGAGGAGGAAGGATCTAGTGAAAGGGAGATTCTGAAACAAAAATCCAGGAACAGGAGTTTCCTATGAGATACTGAAAACACAGCCATGTCAAGTTTTCACTTTTAAGGAAATGTTGCACACCAGAGGAAAGGTGTGGGAGGGAGGCACCTGTCATGATGCTCTCCAAGCGTTCCCTTCTCTGTTCCTTCTATTTCCTCTCTTCAACAGGAAGTTGAGCCACACACATATAACTGAGGATGATACAGAAGGCTCCAGAGACAGCATCCATTGTGCAAGATCACACTGCAAAGTGGAAAAGCCCCCAAGAAAACTGGAGGAGGGTCTGAACCCTGAGCTGCCTGTATTAGCTTCTTCTTTGTGGCAGTGATAAAATGTCATGACCAGAAGCAACTCAAGGAAGAACCCGTTCCCTCTAGTTTACAGTTCCATCATGACAGACAAGGGAAGGAGGGCTTGCGGGAGCTTGGAACTGACTCCACACAACAGAAGCAGAGAAGAAACAGGAAGTGTGGCAGGGTTATTAACACCCCGTGACACATTTCCTCCAACAAGGCTCTACCCCCTAAAGGTTCTATAACCTTTCCAAACACATGAACCTATGTGGACATCTCCATTCCAACTACAACACTGCCATTTAGTAGTGTGGTGAATGCTATTCATTTGGGACCCTGGGGCTCTCAAAACTCCCCTCTTGGTGATGGACAGGTAGCTAAATTGGTAGAATGCTTACCTCGGATACAAGAAGCCATGGGCTTCCTCATCCCAACATCACATAAAACTGTGTGGTGGCACATGTCTGTAATCCCAGGACTTGGGAGGTGGAGGCAGGAGGATCAGAAGTTCAAAGCCACATCTTCTTCTACAGACCCAAGGCTAGCCTGGTATAAAGATCTTGTCTCAAATACCCCACCCTCTAACTTCTAGAGAACCAGACAAGAAAGGGGCATATCTACTAAGCAGGAACCAACTTTAGTGCCCAGTGAGGTATTAAGCACAATGAATAGCAGTTTGTTGCTTTTGTATGAAAAAAAAATCCCACATCATCATAAGGAAAACAAACTGAGCCGAATTTCCTTGGCTCTTGGTTCTACTTTCCTAAGATTAGGTGTGTGTCGCAGAGCCTGTCTGTATACATAGGCCCAACAAGAAGAGTCCTTGTCCCTGCAAGATTTTCCACCCAGTCTGGGCCAGGCAGCCAGAACTGTACTTCAGGACTTTTGCAAACCTGCCCAACAAAGGACATCAAGCTGGTTGAAGAACACCTGCTTGGACCTCGTGTGCTTTCTGCAGAGGTTGCAGGACACCAGCGAGAAGAGTTCCCCAGTCCTGACAGCTCCTAACATCTGAGCAGTATGGTCTCACTCTCTGGCTTTCTGTATCTCAATTCGGCCTCCCTTTGGGGGCACAGGATTCAAAAGAAGACTCTGGAGCAGAGGGAGCAACAGTCTCATCGTTAATTTACAAAGTCCCTGGAACAATCTTCCCCGACAGCAATTCCATCCCCACCATAATAAGGAGAAGGAGTCTGCTAACGAACTAACAAAATCCTTCAGGACTAAGTTCTGATACTGTCCAACATTTTAGCGTTTTTGTTGTTTGTTTGTCTGTTTCAAACTCTGATGTACAAGAAGGAGAGCAGGAAGAAGTTTATTGTTAAGTCACGGAACACAAGACACATCCACCACGGTGCTATTAGCTGAGGCATGGGAACATCTCAAGAGCCACTTTGGACAACCAGTAATATCACGTTTCTCTTGTAAACACCAGGTAACTTGGGCTTTCTTCATCCCAGGGCCTGTCTTTGTAAAAGGAAGAGAGAATCAAAATCTCTCTCCCAGATTCAATCAGAAAATGCAAATGAGGTCAAGTTTCTTACAGGCTTGTGAGATTTCCCTAGAGAAATTTCCACAGCGTCTCGACTGTGGCTGCTGCCCTTTAGAGGCTGAGACTTGTCTGTGGAGTCCAGGGACCTCCGTGCAAGCTCCTTCCTCTCTTGCCTCGACTTTCCAGCTGGGTGAGCAGTTGAATTCCATTAAGGGGCTCCCTGGAAGTCGAGGACTCACGTCAAACACACACACACACACACACACACACACACACACACACACCATCTACATGTGGGTGGAAGCCTCTCTGCCCTGTCTAAGTGCTCTGCATTAATATCAGGCCACAGGACCCTTAAATTCTTTAGTGGATGCCTGCCTGCTTCTGGGACTAGCAAATCTACTCCTTCCGTTTTAAATGAAAAGAATCTCTCTCATGAAGCCCTTCAGTCCACTGTCCAGTGAGAAATGTGAATGGGTGGGAGGGTGGGGTTCCATGGGGGTCACGTATGCATGTCTTCCAGTGAGCCAATGAAGTCTAAAGCCTTGCTTGCTAGCTTGCCATCAGGAAACTAGAAGTTTGAGACGGGCTGACGAAAGATACTGCAAGCCAGCACACCCAGCTCCGCCTCCCAGCCACCTGAGGGTGCTTCCGGGAATTTATAAGGTTTCTTTCAGTGCTCACAGGTTCTAGCATGTGCTTCGAGAGTCGGCTTTTTATTTTTTATTTTTCCCACCCAGAGATAGATGAATACGGTTGATCAAAGTTCTCTCACGGTTCTCTTCAGTGTGAAAAGACTGCAAAGGACCAGGAATTAGCTTTCCATGGGTAGAAGGGAAGAGGGAAGACAGAACTCCATCACCAACCTCTCTCCCCTCATGTCAGGAGGGCTTTAAGAAAACGGATGGCTGGGACCTTGATTCAACAGCGCACTTGTGGGAAAGAGCTGATGGGGCAGGGCTTGCATTGCGTGAAGTGGGTGAAGATGTGAGGTCAAATCAGGGCACACACTTTCCTGTAAAAATTGTATACGTTGTCGGTAAGTTGGATTTTCACGTGTTAGCCGACAGCTTTCAAAGTGAGAATGGGATGGTGGAGGCGGCAGGTGAATGAGGCTTACAAGAAACTTGGAGGACATTGGCACCAGTTTCCCCTAACCTGTCAAAACTGACAGTCTGGAGGTTCCAACTTGGTTACCAATGGACTGAATCTCCACACACACACACCCTTTCCTCTTCTTTCCTCCCCCTCCCTTCCTTTTCTTCCTTTATGAAGCAGGGCCTCATTGTAGCCCAGGCTGTCCTGAACTCATTCCGCAGCTGACAATGACCTCGGGCTCCTGATCCTCCTTCTCCACCTCCACAAGGATGAGATTACATATGTGTACCATCATGTCTGGTTCACGCAGAGCTGAGCATGCAACCTCGGGCTTTGTGCAGGCTAAGCAAGCCACCGGCTGAGCCACACCCCCCCAGCTCCCACATCTCTGTTTTTTAAGCAAGTCTCCCCTCTTCCACAGTCTTACAACATGAAGTCACTCACCTCAGGTACTGGAGCCACAGGGAAGCTTGCTAGAATGCAGGTTCCCAAGCTCTGACCTCAAGGAGTGGGGATGTCACTCAAGAACCTTTGCAGGAGATTGTGGGTATCTAATCCCCAAGCCCCCCCCCCCCCCCCCGCCGCTCCCCTCCATTCCAGCTCTGCAATTCTATGGAAGATAGTGTCAGCCAGTCAGTATTGCGGCTGCCCCACAGGCAGGGTATGCCTCACCTCGACCAAGTATTACCATTACCTGTTACTGGTTACAGGGCCTAGGACTGCAGCCAGGCCTGGCTCCTTCTACTTGTTGGCAAGGCTAATTGGCAACGTCAGGGACCTGCCTTCTGCCCTCCAGGCACCCAGGTCATTGGTATGTGTGTGCAGTCCTTCCAGCCAACCCTCCTCCTTTAAGGCAACCTCTTTCTGCCTCCATACTGCCTGTGCACCCCTTTGGGGGCCCACCTATGGCCTCCTTGGCTGTTTGGGATGAGGACATCTGTTCCCCATGCTGGCGTTTTGCAGCCTTCCTGAAGGTGGGGTTCCCATGAAGACACTAGCCTTCTACTCCTTACTCTCTGCACCCAACATGGTCTAGATGCTTCCCTGGGAGTGTGCCTGAGGAACTGGCAGCTCACCTAACTTCACCTCCTGCCCCTTGAAGAGGCACTCCCTCCTCGGTACGCCCCAAAGGCTTGGAACACACTTCTGTGGGTTCAGATCCAATTTAATGACTTGTACCCACCTCTCCACCCTGCCTAAGTTATAAGCTCTATGACGCCAAGGTCTATGTCTTACTCATGGTAGCATCCCTAGCAACCAGTGTGAGGCCTGGCGATAGCATAAACATTGATGGGGAGCCTACTGTTGGGCAGGTACTAAGCTGGGGCAGCATGCCACTTTCATGCAATGTGTACCATGTCACTTTATCCTCACAAGAGCTCTACAAGATCCACACTATTATCAGTCCCATTTGAATAAAAGAGGCCAGAGAGGAATGGCACAGGGCTGAGGGGACCCGACCAAAGTCACACAGTTAGTAAGTTGTCAGTTTAAGCTAGGAATCCAGGCAGCCAGACTCCCAAGACTGTAGTTTGCCGAATAGAAGAAATACAGACCAGTGGATGGCTCTCAATGTCCATAGAAATACTGTGTTTTAGAGCTCACAGCAAGCAGACAGCATTTGGTATAAATCACGATTTGAGTGCTAGAGAAACTGAGGGCTTGAGTACTGAGCGAAGTGAGCAGCGGTGAACAGTATTGTGGGTGTTAAGTCCCAGCAGAGAAGAGGTGGCCTAGGTAAAAACAGAAGTCTGCCACCCACTGTCTGGGTGAGCCGGGCGGGTCCTTTACCCTCTTTTTCACTTGGCTTCTCTACCTCCCAAAGTAGAGGCGGTAAACAATAGAACTGATCATGTTGTTTTACTGTTAGGATTAAATAAGATTCTAGGAGGCTCGTGGAAGCGTTCCCAGTGTGTATCAACTGCTCTCAAATGCTCCAGGGACTGGTAGAGTCACCACATCAGGGACTGAAAATAGTCTCAGAATCTCAAGTCCTGCTTTACTCAGGAGGAGGAAACCGGGGTATCGTTTTCATATTGATTTTCATAACTGGAATAGCTAGAATATGATCTTGAAAAAGCAACTCGGCCAACTCTCCCAGTCAGTCAACATCCTCCTTTTCCTAATGAGGAAGGCTCAGCCCAAAGAGTCAGACCCCCTCCCCGATCTCAGCGACCCTGAGGGTGAATGTGGGTCTCTGGACTTCAGCTATGCAAGCACAGGTCCACTAGTCCTCGACCCTTATACCCCGCATCCTCCCAGCTAGGACCAGAGTCTAGCTCTTCAATTTCAGTTCAGTAGAAGCATTCCCTGCTGGAGCTCAAATTCAAGGCAAGCAGGTCCATCAAGGTCCAGTACTCTCATGTGACAGGTGGGTAGAATTACAGAATCACATTGGGAGATCCACCCCAGAAGAAGGCTGGACTCCTCCTACCGGACTGATTACTGAGTGGTGAATCAGCATTGGGGTGGGTCTTTACCCCCAGGTCTATACACACCAGCACTCAGGGATCAACACCACCCTTCTGGGCACATCTGGCTTCCACTTCTGTTGTTATCTTTAACACCCTCCCCCAAGCCTGTGGTCATTAAGTACCTTTAGAAATGTCGAGGCCACAGCCCAAACAAACTAAACCTCTAGGCTCTGGCCAGGCATGAAGAGTTTAATTTTTGAGGTGATTATGATCCATCCATCAAGCAAGGGCAATGTCCTACACCCAAGCAGCCTCTCGTGGGAAATGGTTGAAAAGCCAAGTTCTCCACCAGGCTTGCACTCTTTTGTGAGTTTCCATGACAAAGGAAAATACAAAGTTCTACCTTTGTTCATTTAGTGTCCTTTGCTCTCCTTCTGGCTTGCTTTTGTTGCTGGTGATAAACACTGTGACCAAAAGCAACTTGGGGAGGAAAGGGCTGTCTCAGCCTTCCTTCCACATGGCAGTCTAGATTGAGGGATGTCAGGGCAGGAACTCAAACAGGAGCAGATTGGGGAGCCATGGAGGAAAGCTGCTTATTGGCTTGTTCAGTCTCCCTTCTTACACAGCCTAGGCCTACCTGCCTAGGGATGGTATGGTCCAAAGTGGGCCAGGCCCTCTCATAGTAATCGGCAATCAAGCAAATGCTAAGCAGACATGTTGCCAGGCCAATCTGATGGAGACATACCCTCTTCCCAGGCATGTCTAGGTTTGTGTCTAGCTGACAAAAGCCAACTCTGATATTCCCTCCATCATTCCAGCCTTAGATGGAAAGCTTCCTGAATGCAGACTATAGCTTGGGGGGGGGGGGACGACGACGACGATGATGACAGAGCACCCCATGCTTGAAATGGGATGGAGACTCAATGAATACATTCAAGAAATGAACAATGCATGTGTGCATTGTGCATCTGAATAGGTGAGGTGGATAGATTATTGAAATTTTTATTTTTTAGAATTTATTGTCATGGCCTAATAGAGATGGGATATAAGCATACATAAGCCATATTTTACCTTCCCCAGAAATAAGAAAGTCTAATTCATGGTAGTAAGTAAATAAATAAATAAGTAAACAAACAAAAAGAGTAGATACTGACAGCAACCCCCCCCCCCAAAAAAAGTGAATATGCAACAACTTTGCCCAAAAGAGAACATTTGCCTAAAACAGGACTGTTTCTTTAGGTCAAAATCCTGAATACTTATTATAGTGCACTGAGTGGGGGGGGCAGCATATTAATAAGGTTTGTTTGTGAGAAATAATGAAGTTTATGACAAGGTTTTCTGACCTTTGATTTTATTGGGAAAACAGCTTGGTTCATTGGTAAAGAATCACAGGGTCCGCTAAGTAAGTCAGGAGAGGCTGTCTCTAACCTGCAGACACGTCCAGTGCGTGGGTCAATGGGTGCCCGACAGATCAGCTATGGGGATAGCCAAGGAAGAAACGACACAGGGCAGGAGTGTTGCAGGTGGGCAGAGACAGCATGGGGAGACACTGTTCTCTCAAGTAGGCTCTGGGGAGTTAATTCAGCCAACATTTTCCCCTGGTCCTGGTGTGGAAACAGCCCTGATCTATGTAGTCAAGACAAACTTTGTTCTTGGATATCTTTGGGGGGTTCAAATGAGGAGACACAATTATCTCTGTGAACTCTAAATACAGCATGCTGACAGAGGCCGGCCAACTGGCTCCTTTGACAGACATCTTCCCTT
The DNA here is from genome assembly GCA_902168325.1 of Peromyscus nudipes. Classification (NCBI taxonomy): domain Eukaryota; kingdom Metazoa; phylum Chordata; class Mammalia; order Rodentia; family Cricetidae; genus Peromyscus; species Peromyscus nudipes. Next base: position 15,485 of record CABHPH010119069.1, on the reverse strand, counting down.
GTAAAAAGAACCCCATCGTGCCAGCAACTGGGGTGTTACATTCAATAATAAAATCCATGTTAGAACACTCAGTGTGTTAGCAAGCATATGCTGTAGTCATTAGGCCAGATGAGTGAGATTTAATCCAACCCTGCCATTTAATAGCTCTGTGAACTTTGGCAAATTACATCATGTGGTGTTGCTCTGTCTTCCCATCTGTGTAATGGGACACATAGGACTACCTCCATCATAGTATTGTGTCTGTGATGCTTATGTGATGGAACTGAGTAGTTTCCTAACAAACAGCCCATAAGAAGGCATCTTTCTCTAGAAACCAAAACTATATGTTCACTACTGTGAATGTTTTCTTTAAAAAAAAATTCAATTTTTCTTATTTTTAATTATGTATGTATGTGCATGTTGGGGTATGTGCATGTGGGTATAGTTGCCTGTAAAGAGCAGAAGAATCAGAGTTCCCTGGAGTTAGAGATAGGGGCAATGGTGGGCTTCCTGATATGGGTGCCGGGAACCAAGCTTGGGTCCTCTGGAAGAGCAGTACACTCTCTTAACCGCCGACCCACGTCTCTCTCCAGATCCCAAGTAATATGTTCTCTTATCCAAAAGGTATTACAAGTAAATTATAACTGCTAAGGGAGAGACTAGCAGCTGACGAAAGGAAAAATAATGTTATGTCTATGTCTATGTCACAGTAGTGACCTCAGAGGTGGAGTGTAAAAACGTCATAAAGACAGTCCACATGGGCTAAAGGAGTGCTATGTAGCCAGGAACTTGGGGGGTTCTGATTAGTGCTGATACCTGAGAACTAATTAGCTTGGGTGACTAGAGCCTGATACTTTGGAGAGTTCAGAGGTCAGCCTACTTGGAAGCAGTGATCTCCCTCCTGGGACACGGCACCAGGTACATGTTGCTAAGCTTTCCCCACTTACCTGGAAGAACTGGAAGAGTGTTATGGGGATGGCTTGTCACAATCCACACTGTGAAACATATCCCGAGGAGCTCTGTGTCCACACCATGCATGCTTGGACACAGGGTTGATGTGACTGGCCGGGGGACCAGTGTAAGTTGTAGAAATGCTGTGGAAGTCACTGTGACTTTAATAACTGTGTTGATGATTCAGGAGAGACTGAACCACAGCGAAGCTCTCTTGCAGTCTCATTCAGGACCTTTGTCTCAATCACCGACATTCCATGGGGGCTTTGATTCAAGGTGGCCTGATTTAGGAAGCACAAGGCAAGGAACCAGAGGCATGACAGCGAAATCCCAGCCTGATCTGGGGGCACCAGCCAGTTTTAAGGCTCAGTTCAGGGGTATGTGCTGCTCTTAGGGACCAGGGTTGGTAAAAGGAAAAGAACAGTAGATAGCACCCACAGCATGAACTTCCAGAATTCTCTATTGTGAAATATGAGAATTGAATTAACTACTTTCTGCAAGCTTCTTCATGTCTAGATTTTAAAATGAATGATTAGCTGTGAGAGATGTAATTTAAACATAACCTGCCTGATTCTTGGGCAAAACAAACTGCCACATAAGATGATGGAGGGCTCTCCTCACTCTATTGTGTTCCTGAACATTTACCATTATGGATATATCTCTCGGGGTTTCAAAGTCTTTTGGATTCCTTTAAGAAATACTAGTTTTTAAAAATGTATGTGTGATTGTGAGGTGAGTGTGTGTGTGTGTGTGTGTGTGTGTGTGTGTGTGTGTGTGTGAATGACAAGTGGGAACAGACTGTTGGATGTAATGGCATGCATCCCACAGTACCTGAGAGGCGGGGGACATGTCTCATTCACCTGCACAAAGCCTGTCCCAGGCTAGGTGTAGGCTGATGCATCCAAACATTATTTCTAAATAGAGGAACACCTCTAACCTGGTTCCTATGGACTCAAGGGCAGCTTTTCCACTTGGGTCCTAGGGGCTGAAGTCTGAAGCGATCCCCTGCTCTCCGGAGGCCAGTCTCTAGGCTTGCTGCTGCAGCCTCTCTCTGACACATAGAAGACCCTGGGCTGCTGCTGAGGACCATTCAGGGAGCAGGGCAAGCACTGCAGGGCTGCATGCAGGCAGCCCTGATGCAGGCTGCGGCTGTACCACTTCCAGGCTTTATGCTTTTTTTAAGCACTTGATTTAAATGAAGAAAGAAATTGGCTTATATTTTTAGCAGCTCCTGCTACTAAAACTCATTTGACAAAAGTGCCAAAGGGACAGTTAAGTCTGACTATGATTTTTTTTTTTCCCATGGAGGAGGAGGGTATAATTCATCTGAAAATGGATGGTACTTTCCTGGCCTGGGGACACTATCCTACCTGCTCCCCTCCCCCTCTTTTTTTTCTTAAAGATGTACTCTTCTCTTCCCCCTCCTCATCAAACATCAAACTCAAGATATTTATCGTCCTTAGCTGCTTTAGTTTCCAAGCACTACTCGAACCCCAGGATGGAAAGCTCAGTTTAGAAAGTCCACCAGCTTTAACCACACTGTGGAAGAAGATGCACTTATTTGGGTGGGTAGGACCACCTTCCATGTACTAGTAGAAAGTGAGTACTTTGTAGAGGTGTAACTGTGAACCCAGTCAAAAACCCGTCTTGAGGGTGTATTTCCATCCACTGAGCCTTGACTCAAAGTGTACGGCTTCAGAGTACACTGACTGCCCACTTCCCATATCTTTCCTTCTCTCTCTTGTTGAGACAGGGTCTCATGTAACCCAGACTGGCCTTGAACTTTCTGTATGTGGGAAAGACGACCTTGAACTCTAAATCCTCCTGCCCTCCACTTCCTGAGGGCTGGAATTACAAGCATGCACCACAAGACTGGGTTTCTGCAGTGCTGACATTTCAATGCCTAGTGTTCTTCTTGTGGCTTGACTCAGGACTTCCCTGAGACCGCCTCTGTATTAGCTGCGGAGAGAATTATGTTTTGTTGTTTGTTTGTTGTTCAAGGTTAGGACATTTGTCTATCAGAAGACTCTGACAACATATATTAATAATAGACATGAATTATATTAATATGTAATGTACTACATTAATTATATGTTACTTAGAAAAATAACATATTAGCCAACACTATTATTGACATAAAAGACTTCAGCTTGAACAACTGAAATCTTGAGTGGGTGTTTGGAGGGTTAGGGGCTGGTAAGAAAACATGTTGTGGTAGGGATGGGAGAGCAGCTCACTAGGTAAAGTGTTTGCTTAGTATTCAGGAAGCCCTGGGTTTGACCCCTGAACTCATAAAACTCAGCAAGGCGGTTCCCCTGTAATCCTGGCACTTGAGCAGAGAAGGAAGGTGCTGAAGGTCATTTTGGGCATTGAATTGGAGGTCCAGCCTAGAATTCAGGAGAGATCGTCTGAAACCCCACCTGCCATTTGGAATTTTTTTCCCTGGAAGTGCAAGGTTATGAAAGATGATCATATTTCCAGAGCACAGTCTGGAAAAAAATGTGTTTTATATATAGTGCCCTTGAACTAATTCTAAAGGCTGTTCTCAGGCCACTGTGCATGACTAGGCTTCTGGGAGGACCAGCATGTAAGTCTATCTTTGCATCTTCCCACTGCAGTAACATGGGAACTTAGATCCTCTGGGGAGAAAGGGTCTCCAGAGGATCTGAGTTGGGGAGAAGTTGTCTGTCTTGGTCCACTGGAAGAGGACAGGTCCTAGTGAGGATGTTTGCTCCCCTGAGCCTGGGGGTTAACCAGCTGTTCCAGAGCTGCTTCAGCCAGTCAGCATTGCTGAAGGTGCCTCTGCAGCAGCCAGAGCACTAATACAGCTACTGTTGTGTATGTTTTATCTGCTGCCAGATACAAAATCCCCGATACTGTGGCTGGCATGTACTACATACTCACTTAATACTGGGGGAAGTAAGACAGACGTGTGTCCACTCAGAAAACGGTGTTGTTTTTTTCTTTTAAGATTTTTATGACTTATTTTTATTTTTTATGTGTAGGAGTGCTTGCCTGCATGTATGTCTGTGCCTTGTGCGTTTACCTGATGCTCAAAGAAGCCAGAAGAGAGGACACTGGGCTCCCTGGAGCTGGAGTTTCATGCATTTGTGAGCCCCCTGACATGGGTTCTGGACTCAGACCCAGGTCCTCTGCAAGAGCAGCCAGGGCCCTTAGCCACTAAACGGTGTCTCCAGCCCTACCAGGTCAAGTGGGAGCTGGGATTTCAGGGTGCAGGCTCTCGAGGGTGAAGAGTGGGCGATATTGGGGTGTGGTGGAATATGAACAGGGAGCTTTTAGAAAGAGGTCTGAGGGGGAAAGGGGGTCAGACGGAGACCACACAGGGGCTGGGTGGCATGTAGAGGATGTGCAGGGGTGGGGGGAAACTGCTGGGGGAGAGTCAAGCTCAGGAGAGGCGCAGCTCCATCAGCTCTGACTCCAGATGCCCACTCAGATTATTGCCAGGATGGGGTTAGGAGCTTCCGCAGGCCTTCACAAGCAAGAGTTTTTATCTCCCCTGGCACGTGTCTATGCCTTAGAGCAAACAGAACTCAGTGGATTACTGTTTCTGGGGACCTGACCCATTAGTCAGCCTCTCTCTCTGTATCTCTCTGTCTCTCTCTTTGTCTCTGTCTCTCAGGGGGCAGTGGGGGATAAAAGCAGCCATCTCCAGACTACAGATGACACTTCACAGGGGCTGGTGTTGTCTTTGTCCTTCGGCTCTGTATTCTTCAAATCCAACCAAGCCTGGATGAAAATCCAGTAAGGCCTTAGGTGGATGACTTTGCATGGAACACGTGCAGGCTTACTCTTGGGTCGTTATTCCCAATATAACACGGTAGAGCGATTTACACAGGGTTTATATTACATCAGTCTTAGAAGTGGTTGAGAGTTGATTTAAAGCATGTGGGAGCTTGTGTATAGGCTATCTACAAATGGCACTGTTTTATATGAGGGACCTGAGTGTGAAGGGATCTGTGTTCTTGCTCAATATGACTCAGATACCAAGAAATAATTATATGAACTTCCACCCCTCTCCATGGGCCCATTCTGCCCACAAAGAATTCTGATCTCCCCAGAGCCCTGAGATAATAAGGATGAAAATGGAAAGACATCACAAATCTGAAGGTCTCTAAACATGACTCTCTCCAGAGTCATCTGTTTCTAACACAGCCCAAGCAGCCCAGGACAGCACATGGAAAGATCTGGTCAGTTCTTCCATGAGCTGTTGTCATTTATGGGGCAATCAACCAAAAGGGCAGGGCCCAGACGCTGGAGGTACTTGCCATGGGACTCCACTGACATTTTCTTTTTTAAAAATAGTTTATTTTATTTTACATTTTGTGTTCATACAAGTGCATGTCTATGTATGAGTATGTGCACATGTGAGTACAGTGCCCATGGAGGCCAGAAGAGGGTGTTGGATCCCCTATAGCTAGAAATACAGGTGGTTGTGAGCTGCCTGATGTAGGTGCTGGGAATCCAATATGAGTTTTCATCTAGAGCAGTGTATGCTCTTAGCTGATGAGTCATCATCTCTAGAACCCCTCTGCTACTGTTTTAGAAGATTTCCTTCTAGTCGTTTTTTTCTTTATCCAGAAATTGGTAAAAGTGGAATTATTCTATCCCTGCAGTTTTAGATCTTGTTTTTTCCCCACTTAACACTGTACTATGTCATTAAGTAATCTTTGAAAATGTTATCCTGATGGCTGTGTAAATTATATTATAGCTCTTTACTTCTTAATTAGTGCAAATATATTGTCCTTAATGCCTCCCCAACCACTGCCTATCCACAAGAGTTCCCAGGCTTTTGTGACTGTCTTAGTGGCTGATGCTGACAGACAGCCTTTAGGACTTGATAGATCCTTCCAGGCAAGTAAAGCCGCTGCCTGTATGGGTGCATCTCATCTTCATCTCTTCCCTCCTCAGAGCTCTGAAATTCATACGAGCAGACTAATGCCTCTGGAATGTTTATTCTCTGAAAGCTGGAAGCTCCAGGGTATACAAGAAAACAGCACAGAATGTGATGGGAAACACATGGCAAGTGTCTAGTCGATTCAAGAAAAACTCAAGATTTATGTGGGCACAAGAGAACCACACCTCAGGTTTTCTCTTAATGAAGAATAAGTTTCCAAACATTGCCATATTCTTTTCTTCTCCTGGGTCTCATCCTACCCTGATCCAATTTTTGTCCTGAAACTAGAACATCAACAAGGTAGATGTAGTCCATCTGGTTTGGGGTGTTTGGTATAGAGAACCACTCCAGCATGGACCACAGCAGAGGCTGGATGGCATGTCTGCAATGCAGAGCTGGATGCCCTTATGACTCCCAATATCCACTGGTTCATCCCTTCTGATATGCCAGCTGGACTGTTGACATTACCTCCCCGTGGACCAGGACACAAAGCAGATTTTTCCCTATAAATGGTTTCTGGAATTCTCATTAGCTAGTTAAATGAGGGTAAGATTGGCCCAGATCCTCAAGTTTTCTATAGTGGAGTTTTCTAGAGCCCATTGTCAAATACCTCTGTTAATATTTAAATATAGATTCCTGGATCTGGAAATTCATGTCTACTTTATTTGGTAGTTTGGAAGGGAGACTCTCCAGTCTGTAGATGAAGCTTCGTAACTCCTGAACTCAAAGTTATCTGGCAGTCTGCTAGGACACATCTGCATTCCCATGTCTGGCCATGACGCTGTGTTGCAGCCAACAGCAGAGGTGTTGTAAGACATGCCTGTGCTCTTTGATACTTTGGGAAACGAAACTAGCAGTGTTCAAGGCTGTCTGTACCCAATGCTACTCTCAGATGTGCCTCTTGAACTGAGAAAAGAGAGACCCTGCAGGCAGTATAGTAGGAGATACACAGATCACATAGCCTGACGTTTGGGGATAGTATCTGCAGAGCTTCTGTGACTGACATAAAGCAGTAATGTTTGTAAACAATGTTCTCTTTCACCAAAGAAGATTTGAATATATTAGAGATAGTTCTGGTCAAATTTGTATTGCCCCCTTATTCCACAGGAAGAAAGATTTTAACTGGGCACATGCCAAAATGATATCTTATCTTGTATTATGTTATCTATATTATATATTTTCCCAGCCTCCCTTACAGCTAGGTATGACCCTGTGAACAAGTTGTAGCAAACAGGATATATCAATGAGTAAGGTATGCACATTTCAGGCCCTAGAACTCAGGTGAAAGTTGGTTCCTAACTCTAGCTTGTCAGGGACTTCCCCGATTTTACCATTGAAAGTTCTACACCCTGGGAAATCCCGTAGTTCTGGGCAAAAGTGGGATGTTGTTTCCCTGTCTCTTTCCTTTCCTCTTTCTTTAGTCTAGTTCCTGGAACATGAGCCATATTGGATATGCAGATGATGGTGAAGCTCATGAATGAAAGAAGGGACCTGGAACCACATCCTGTCCACAAAGCATGGCTTTCACAGCTGCTCAGACTTTATGGTCATTGTCAATCAACTTCTGTTTTGGTTAAGTGACTAGCTTTTGAGGTTTCCAGTACATTCTGAGATAACTAAACCCTAATATATCTAATTTCATCCATTTATCTCTCTGATAAAGATAAAAGTACAGGAGGCAGAGTTCTCAAAATTTCAATCTGTCGGGGGTTGGATATCCTACTGAAGGACATCATCTACGAGGTTGCATTAAGGGGAAAATTGGATTAAAGTTCAGATCTTTACCTAGGTCCTCCCTCTCCTGTTTTCTCTGCTCTATGTTTCCTGCCCTTCAGCCTGCTGCTCCATTCTGACTTTGTTTCACCGTCTCCTGACTGGAGACCGCTGGGTCTTTCTCTCTGTTGTCCTCTAGCTATAGGTCTATAATTTCTCTTCCAATGACCAAACCCATCAAACCCACATCTTTTACCTTGTTTGATTATCATAATTGTGGCCTCTTCTGAAATCTGATGACATCTGACATTTGACATTTAATTACAAGTGTGTGTGTGTGTGTGTGTGTGTGTGTGTGCCTTCCATTATGTGCTTAAGTCTTGCATCTCTAGACAGACTCTAATATCCAGGGAGGGAGGTAGAGCAGCTGAGAGAACATGGCTTAGGAGTTAGAGGGTCCATATTTAAGTCCAAGGTCTAACATAGGCTGTTCGGGTGGTCTTGAACATAGGTTTCCTCCTGTATAAACTGGAGTGATGACCACATCTCCTCTGTGATGCTGTGACAATGAGATCCCATGAGAGAAGCCACCAGCCATCAAACACCACAGCTATTGTGATGGTTTTGTGAACTATGCCCTTTCTCTAATCCTTCACCATACATACCTAGCTTGCTCACTACTGTGCCGGGGATGGCTGCATGACTCTGCAGAGTGCATAAATAGGAAAAGGCAAAGATGACACTTCTCAAATATGAAGAAATTGCAACGAATACGGTGTTGGCTGGACATCTCTATAATGCAAAAAAGGCAAAAGTTGGGATACGTCACACTAAGATCAGGCTTCCATTTCTACTTAGGAGTGGCTTTAAGATCTAGGTTAGTAATTAATGCATGGCCATCAGATCTGCCCATCACACTAGACATGCAAGGTCAGTTCCTAAGAACAGCGCCACCACCCTTCTCGGTGTCAACTCTGCATGTCCCTGACCTCCACAGGAACAGGACTAGAAATCACAAAGGCTCCACATACGTTTTATGTCAGGAAAGAAATGGCTTCTACCCAGCAAGCTGCAAGGACACTTGCTATTTCCAGGAGCGCTAGACTGTAGCAGATTACCGAGGTGATGACATTCAGCTTGAGACCACCTATTAATGGAATGATGTGCGCGAGTCATTCCGTGAGGCCCTCGGAAAGGCACCATTTGAAGAACAAGGGTGACTGGGGACGAACATGCAAGAGCCCAGTCGACAGACTAAGTCCCAGCCACAGAGAAGGCCACCTCTTCATTTGCCTTGGGGAAACAGCAGCTGTGTCTTGACATACTGCCCCTGAGTGATGCTCTGGGCAACATCCCATGCTTCAGACCCCTCTTCCTCGCTCGCCTTTGTTCCCCTCACCTTACAAGGGTACGATTTTACCAATAGAATTCTTTTTCCAAGAATAGGAGCCAATCAGCTCACCATCCTTGAGGGGGAAAAGAGCTTGGTACTTAATATTTCCAGAAAGTTCGAGTTTCATTTTCAACCTAGGGAATGGAGGGATAATTGTGGAACTCAACTGTCTCCGCAGACAGGATGGAAACAGTATCCTGAAGGGAAACCACCCCAGAGGGGCTGAGGACCAGAGGTAACTTCAGAATAACATCAGCTGGCTGCTGGGTTCACAGTATCCACACAGAGGGGGACCAGAATCCTGCACACAAATTGCTCTGATCAAATTTAGGGGCCCTAAAGGAGATTAGGCTTGGCTTAAAAGCTCTTGGGCTACAAGTTAATAAGAATTTTAATAAAAACGGAAAGCATAGCCCTGGGCCGGCTGCAGTAGCTCTCTAGGTTGCTGGTATTCTATCAGTCAATCGGATAATCTTCTTTGGTGTTAGGGTAAGTGAAAACCATGTGGGCCGAAGAAAGTTTTCAAAGACAGAACCTGTGAGAACATCAGCGGCTCTCCAAGAGGCCTCCAGGACTGTGGGAAGACCCGAATATGAGGTCCCTCAGTACCAACCACCCGCGCCCAACCTCTTCACATGACAAAGCCATTTTTACATGCTGTTAACAGTCATGACAAACAGGGATTTCAGGTTATTGTCACCCCTATTTTACAGGTGAGAAGCTTGAGACTAATGAGCAGGAAGGGTGAAGCCAGGTCCTCCAACTCCCACTGCAAATCCCTTGGAAGCTTATTTATCCCCTCTGAACCTACGTTATGTGCTGAGTCACTGTGGCATTCTACTCGGCTCACCATCCTCAGATCCAACCTCGAAGACAGCCAGCCTGTGCTATTAGAGTTACCTCTAAAGACTGGGAAAAGCTATTAAAACAGCTTTCCTTCCAAAATTTCAGGGCTGGAGAGATCGATCAGTCTGTAAAGTGCTTGCCATGCAAGGATGAGGACCTGAGTTTGATTCCCAGAATAGATACTGCGCTTGTAATTCCAGGGCAAGGGAGGCAGAGACAGGTAGATCTCTGGAGCTCGCTGGTCGGTCAGCATAGCTTCATCAGCAATAAGTTAGTAAGAGACCCTGCACTTCTTGGCATATTTTTATTAGAAAGACACGAATCCTATGAGAGTCAAGAAACAATACCAAGAATGATACCAAATGCTTATTTCCTCTCTCACAGATCTCTTTGAAGATGACTAGGGAAAGGTCTTTGAAGATGACTAGGGATAGGCCTGATTTTAGGTTATCTCGATGACCACAGCTGACACTGTTTGTTGTTGTTGTTCCCAAATACATGGCATTCAACTGAAAGTAACACCTATAATTGTGTTCCTTTTCGCCAGCACATGCTGGTGTAAATGTCAAACATGGGAACATGTCTGGAACAACAGCAGGACTTAAAGTATCCCTTAATGGTTCCCATCGGCCCATGCTGCTTTCAATGTGGACCAAGAGGAGAGGAAGGAAATTCATCCTGATCTTTATCATGGCAGAATGAGAAGGGCTCTGAAGTGTGGCCCCAGCTGCACTAACCTCTCTGGTCTTTCTTTGTGTCATAGTCTCCTCTTCCCCACATGCCCCTGAGCGATGGCCACACTGGCTGCCTGGATCAACAGACTGGAGTCACACACTCCCCGCTTTCTGTGGCACTGAGCACATTCTCTAGAGCAAAGCTCCCCTCTGCTCTGTCCTCATTCTCTTAGGTCTCCCGGAAGACTTCTACACACAAGCCCAGTGGGGGCTCCAGATATACCATTTTTAGACTCAAATTCCATGACCTTGCTGCATTTCCTACTCCCTCCAAAACCTCCACCTCAGCTTAAGACACACACACCCCATTCCTTCTTAGCAGGAAAGCTGTAGGGGGATCTCTCCACAAGCTGCCTTGATATGACATGAGCATGGTTCATGTTTATTGGTCATGAAGTTATCCAAGGTTCATATACTAATGAATTCCCTAGAAGTCCCACCCACACCAGTCTTCTTACCAAAGCCATCCTAGGTCAGGCCCTGTGGGTCTCTCAGTTAGCTAAGGCAATAGCCATATGCTGGAGTCCACTGAAGCTAGTGATGCTAATAAAAAGTGAATCTGACTCTCTTACTGAAAAAAAAATCCATCAGTGGTTCTCTGTCCTGATGCTCATGTACAAAGTCCCAGCCTTGCTTGACCTCTAAGGGTACCACTAGCCTCATCTTTTCCCTCTTTGCTCTCTAGATGGAGACCAGAGCAGAACACAGGTACAGCATTCTTGTTTTTCCTTTTCCTTTTTCATATTTTATTCTTTAATTCAGTATATGTACGTGGTCTTTGTGTAACTATGTGCACCTGAGTGTAGATGCCCATGGAGGCCAGAAGAGGGCATCAGATCCCCTGGAGCTGGACATACAGGTGGTTGTGAACCCATATGACCTGGATGCTGAGAACCTAACTTGGGTCCTATAAAGAGTAGTAAAGGCTCTTAAAATCCGAGCCACCTCTCCATCCCCTTGTTCTTGTTTTCCTACATGCAGCACCTGCCCCTAAAACTCCTTCTTGTTACTTTCCTCTCCGATATTCATATCTGCCAATTTGTCATCATAGGAAAAAAAAAACTGACTAAGGAAAAAAAAAAAGTACAGGCTATGATTGAGGTGATTCCAGATATGGGATGGGGCTTGGCAAATATAAGCTCCTTCCCAGGTGGGGCCACAGCAATTACCATGCCAAATGGGTGCACATATATCAATCAGTGCTCCCTGCATGCTGCCAGCCTCACCCCTCCTTGTACACACCAGTGTAGGCTTGGCAGAAGGGACTGCAAGTTCAACACATGAAAAACAAAAGCCAAGAGAATCAATACCTCCTTCAGGTCCTTCTGTGGATGCCCGCTGCAAGCAGAGAGATGCGCCCATCCTATGCCAGGTCTCACCCTGGCCTGTGGCCTTGCCCTTGGCCTCCCTGCTAGCCACCATGATAGTGTACCCCTCTAGATAGAGGGCTGAGGGTGTAGTCTTCATTGTCTCCATTTGCTTTGAAGTCAGACAGGGCCCCACCAAACAAGTCAGTATCTGATCATTTTTCTCTTAATGCCAAAAACAAAACAAAACAAAACAAAACAAAAAAAACAAGTTTGGGAAATCTATGGGAGTAACCAAGATGTTGGCTCTGTACAAAGAAACAAGGCATTGTGAAGTTCTGCCTGAAGGACTGACTTTCTCCTCTACCTCTACGCTCTCGTTGCCAGCACGGGAGCCAGCAGAGAGCATGTTCAAAATGCTTGGGATGCAGCCTCATGAATCAGTAGCCTTGATCTTATACTGGAGATGGAGCCAAGATCCACAGAGCTACTGCTCTCACTCCCTGTGTTGACCTCTGAGATAGTCCAACGCCCTCACAGGCTGCAGGATGACCTCGGCTTATGCGGTACTCATGCTCTAGCCCGCTGTCCTACTATTCCAACCCCATAGCACATGTAGTCCCAGACCCCATAGGCCAGTTATCTAACAACAGCCCTATAGACCAGTTGTCATTTGTTTGTCATGACTGGCTAAGGCTTAGCCCCCACCTGCTAGGGTAAGCCCAGCTTCTGCTTGGAGGGTCCAGACTTCTCACTTCTAAGGTTACACACAGCTAACCAGACCTAACCTTGTTGCGGCTGGTATTTTCCTCTAACGGTATGCAAAGCACCAAGCATGTGATGGGGAAGAATTATCCCGCTATTTCTAAAGTCCATATGCCTGGCAGGGGGAAGAAGAAGCATTTGGGTCCTCGCCCTCCTGGTCAGGGTTTTCTGCCCATGCAGAAGGGCAACAGCTCTCTGATGCTGGTTGTCAGCTTTGGAGTCAGACCCTTGTGGTCCAGGGAGGCTATCTTGTCTCTGTGCAGGATCAGAGGGGATCTGAAACCTCAGACCTGAAGGCTGATCCTTCTGGAAGTTTCCTGTAGAAAAAAAGTGCTGCAGGAAGGTGGCAGCCTGTTCATACCCCCCACATACACATACACACTATACAGATTCCATATACTCCCTTAACTCTGTAGGTGCTGAAGTTGCAGCCAGGTTGAAATTTCCTCCTGTCTTAGTCAATGCAATTTATCCACAATCACTTCAAAAAGCTCAGTGGCTTGCAGTTGTAATTCAGGACATGGGACGGTGTTCTTTTGTGTTGCAAAAGAGTACTTAAATTTCCTACCTGGTCATCCTTGAAAACTCTCCCTCAACACAAGCCCATTAAGTGCTCCATTCCAGTTATTATGACAACTATACAGCCTCCCTTTAATGAGCATATGAATCAAGCCTAAACACCATTATGTTGTTGAAGACGATAACTACAAATAGTTATTGACTCTTCACGTCTCAGTCTGGTTTCTATTTGTGTATATATATATATATATATATATATATATATTTACTTAATTTACCAAGTCAACCTAAAAGTAAAGTTTCAGCTAAGTATCTTTCTTTGCAATGTTTACAACCAGAAGTGTTTCAGATTTTGGATTTTTTTTTCCTGGGCATTTTGTAAAATTTGCATATTTTATCAATAGACAGGTATTGGAATGATTGGGCCTAAGTCTAAACATGAAACTCATTTATTTTTCAAATACTTTTTATTTGTAGTTACTTTTAATTATATGTAAACCTGTACGTGAGTGTGGGTTTGTGTCTGTGAGTGCAGGAATGCAATGGGACACAATGCTTTAAGTAACTTCCTACACGAAACAAAGGTTAGTGGTGTGGAAACCTTCCCTGCTTGGTATGTCATTGCTTAGAAAGATTTGTTTTGATTGTTGCATTGGGGTGCTCAAGCTGCAAGGTCTCCTGAGAGACCTTGAATCCAGAGAGATTCACTGACTTGCTCACAGCGAGCCTGTAGAGTGGCTCTGCCATTCCAGAGAAAACCACACACCATGCTGTGAGACTGGCCCCCAGGAAAGTCCCGAGCTCACAGAGGGGTCATGGAGTTATGAGAAGGAAATATTATCCCAGGGCTGGGGACTGGCTCAGGAGATAAAGCACTTGCCACACGAGGGTGAGGACCTGAGTTCAAATCCCCAGAAATCATGACTTGCTAGCCTGCATCTGTAATCACAGCATTTCTACAGTGAGATGAGAGGTGAGGACAAATGAGTCCCCAGATGCTTGCAGACCAGCTAGAGCAGAGTACACAGCACCAAATAAGAGACCCTGCCTCAAACAAGGTAGGAGGTGAAGACAGACAGACCTGAGGTTATCCTGACTTCCACACATACACCATGGCATATGTGCACCTGCACTCACACACATGAACACATACATCATACCCATCTGCACAGTTTTTAAAAGTCCCGATCAGGGATACCTATAGGTCTTATATCAGCAGCTCTGATATTTTAGTTGCTTCTTCTTCAACAAACATATTTTAAAAGGTGAGCAGAGTCCCCAGCCTGGAAGAAGATGAGCTATGAGACAGGTACTGCTGTGTGTAGCAGGTCAGAGTAGAGATTGTACAGGGAGTCACTCCTGCGGGGACACGATGCAATGCCTGTGGATATGCTGATGAGAACAGGCTCTGTGTACAGTGGTCCTGAGAACACCCTCAGTGGTAGAAGGAGGCTTGGGTCTCCAGCAGGGAGAACTGCCCCTGGGGTAAACCACCGCATGAGCTCAGAGACCTTGCTCTCCTTGGATAGTTCTGCTTGGGAGCTAGAGGGACTGCTCACTAGGGAAGGAGACGAATGCCATTCCTCTTTTGTCTGATGCTCTGCCCTGCCATCCTCAGCTTCTGATGCAAAAGGCAACCACACACCCCTGCTGGGGCCTGAGGGTCGGCCTTGAGACAGTGGAGAGCAAGTCCCCCAATTCATAGACAACATTTGCCTGTTCTGCCCGGCGGCAACTAAGCTCTTGCACTTTACCAAGAAGTCTTTGAAATCTCAAAGTGGATCTCAGCTCCCAGATGTCATGGTTTAGACCTGAGGGAGTGGGCTGTGTCCTCTAGGCCTCCAAATTCTCTTGTGGACAGATGTACGAGAGCAGTTTTCCCCTTCTGAAAGGGCCATGCATAGGTGTGACCATGGCTGGTGGCCGGAGCTGATGGGGTTAGCTAGCACAACTTTGTCTAGCTATTTTCTCTCCACATTCCAGGAACTTGGGTTCACAGTCTGGATTGTGTCCAGGGGAGCACATGAACACTGTCCCCAGGAGCCAGTATATGATACCTGTGACCCAGCAGCTGGCCTTATAGAATACTTGCCTGGCTCTGTGATAACAGCTCTGGGAGCCTGGTCAGCAGGAGTCTAGCAGTGGTTTATTGTTTTTTTGTTTTTGTTAAGCCACCAATCTTTCCCAAAGCTAAGACAAGTGAGCCTAGGTTAGCAATGGATGACCTGTTACACCGCAGGCGAGGGGAACGGTCACACCTACCCTCCTTCCTTGGTGGCAAAAGCATCTTCTGGAAGCCAGGGAGCCTAGGATTCCAAGAAGGTGCACTCATCTTTCAGCTAAGAGAAGCATTCCGCTACCCC
>CABHPH010119066.1:0-15632 GCA_902168325.1 Peromyscus nudipes | reverse complement strand
CTTTTGGGGAGGCAGGCCAGCCCAAGGCAGACCTGTTCCTAGCTTGGGCTGTCAACCCGGCCTGGGCGGGGTGTGTGGGGGGGGGGGGGCGCGGCGGGGAGCGTTGCCCTATGGGCTCTCCAGTCACGTGGGGACCACCTCTGGGGACTGAGCTGTGGGTAGGAGCACTCCTCCCTTTCTGGGGATGTATCCAGGGAGATAAGTTCCCCCATTTACCACTCAAGGGACAGTCTAGGACCCTAGGACTGTTGAATCGGAGCCTATGTTAGCATACGCCTGTGGGTGTACAGGGTGCATTCTGGCCCCATGGGGAGGCAGGCCAGCCCAAGGCAGACCTGTTCCTAGCTTAGGCTGTCAACCCACCCTGCGCCAGCTGTGAGCTCCACTTCTCTACCACAGATACTGAAGCTTCTGCTGGCCCACTTGCCACCCTGCTCTGTCCCCACTTCCGGGCAGGGCTTTATTCACGAGGTGGGTTTAACGGGCTGCACTCCCACAATAACTACTGTCCGAGATATGTGGGTGTGCCCTTATTTGGAGAGAGGGTCTTTGCAGATGTAAGCAGGCTGAGATAAAGCTGAAATGGGATAGGGTGGGCCCCAAAGAGAGAGACTGTGAAGACCAGGACGGGACATATGAGCTACAACAGAGGAGGCCAGAGTAGCTCTGCGCACATCTTGACTTCTGACCTGTGGCTTCCAGAATGTAACATGCAATCTGCTGTCTTAAGTCACCACATATCTGTGCTCACTTGTCACCCGGTGGTTAAGAGCTGTCCCTTGTCTGAGAGCAGTGTCACAGGACACATGTCATCCCCACTACCTTGTGACAGTAAGTTGGCCTCAGTGAGAAAGCAAGCAGAGAGAGGGTCTGGTCTGCATGAGGCTCCCAGTCAAGTTCAGCCACCCATCCTCAAGAAGCCAGTTTGAAACAGCCAATTTAACAGCCAAAAGCAGAAAAAGGCCCAGAGTGCTAGAATTATATCTTTAATCCCAGCACAAGGAGGCAGATGCAGGAGGATCTCTGGGAGTTTGAAGCTAGCCTGGTCTATCTAGCCAGTTCTAGAACAGCCAGGGCTAGAGTGAGACCCTCCCCCAACCTGAGAGAGAGAGAGAGAGAGAGAGAGAGAGAGAGAGAGAGAGAGAGAGAGAGAGCCCAACCTCTCAGAGAATCATTCAATGTGGTTTTTTGGGGGTACAGGCTGTGACCTCACTTTGTGTAGTGTATACCCACTCATCAGCTGCCTGTAGGAAGATGGGCTGGAGACCTCTGCAATGCTGCCTTGTGGCCAGTGACAGTTCAAGAAGTGGCTGGTGTCACACACAGGGTATCTCCTCTCTCCTTCAAGGTCATCATTCGTCTCCCCATGCAGCTTTGGAAACAGGGTTCCCTTGGCTGGTGGTGATTCAGGGCCCAGGCACATTCGGCAACATCACAGGGGACAGACAGTTTTAGTTTTCAGGGCTTGAGAGTTACGGCCAGCCCAGCAGAGGCTAGGGTTGTGGCTAAAGGTCAGATGCCATGGTGTACAGGTTGGGAGACCAGCTTCTGTGGCACAAGTGTTAGTATGGAGTATGGGGAGGGCACAGAGTATTGGGGTACCTGCTCAGATCCCCACAGAAGACACCTAAACCTGACATATTGCTTCAAATCGAGTCAGAGTGCAATTGGGGGATCTCGTTACAGGCTTTCTCCTTTCAAAATCTGCCAGCCCTCGGGCTCCCTGTAATCTAAGCACACCCGGGGAACAGCTTATTAGCTCTTCACCCCAAAACAAGCCTGACCTTGCTGGGCTGGCCGTGCCTGCTAATCTCGGCAGCCAGGGCCCACTCACACCTCTGCTTGCCGTGCGTGCCCAAACAGCCGGTCCAAACCCAGCCTCTGCTCCACCCAGGACGGCAAGCAGCAGCTGCTAACTGTGGCCCTGCCAGCCCTGAAGTCTTGAAGCTTCCAGCAGGCTGGTGGGAGGACCAGGTGACAACTTCAAGGCTCAGCAGGGAGACCACTCAGTGTTGTTGCTTAAGGAGCTTGAACTAGAACCTGAAGAGATTCAGGCTCAGTTCACAGAAACTGGGTGTGGCAGTGTGCACCTGTAACCCTGGCACAGACAGGCAGAGACCTGTGGATCCCAAGGCTTTGCTGGCTTGCCAGGCTAGCTGAAATGGCAATCCCAGGTTCAGAGAGAAACCCTGTTCTCAAAACGAGGTGGCGGTGGTGGTGGTGGGAGGCTGGGAGATGGCTGGGTGCATAAAGCCCTTGCCGTGTGAGTCTGAGGACCTGAACCAATGTGAAGGTGGGTATAGCATCCTGCATCTGTAACCCCAGCACTCACAGCAAGATAGGAGACAGGGACAGGAGAGATAGCCTGAGCTAGGCAGTACAGTGGCGAACAACAAGGAGACTGCCTTGAACAAGGTGGAAGATCAGGACCAACACTCGAGGCTGTTCTCTGAGCTGCACATGCGCAACGCATCGATGCACGAACACGCACCCCCGAAAACTTGGACAGTCTCGTGTACTTGTGCCTTTCTTTGGGTGCCAGCGACTGACTCCAGGCTCTCAGGCACACCAGGCGGGTCCTCTGCAGCTGAGCTCCACCCCAGTCCCATATTTCGTTTGTCACTTCTCAATTTTTTTTTTCTAAATTTTATCTATGTATTTGTCTGCATGCATGTGTGCATGTCTGTGCACCGTGTGCATGCAGGAGCCTGTGGAGACCAGAAGAGGGTGTCAGAGCTCCTGGAACTGGAGTTACAGTTGGTTGTGGGTGCTGAGAACTGAACCCGGGTCCTCTGCAAGAGCAGCCAGTGCTCTTAACTACAGAGACATCTCTTCATCACCTCATATTTCATTTTCTAAAGGGGCTAACCCAACCACTGCAAAGCCTTCTTCAGCCCTAGAGCCAAATTGTCTGTGAAATTTGGGGTCACTTTTTTTGGTTTTAAAACAAGAGTCGCGCCGGGCGGTGGTGGCGCACGCCTTTAATCCCAGCACTCAGGAGGCAGAGGCAGGCGGATCTCTGTGAGTTCGAGGCCAGCCTGGGCTACCAAGTGAGTTCCAGGAAAGGCGCGAAGCTACACAGAGAAACCCTGTCTCAAAAAAAAAAAAAAAAAAAAAAAAACCAAAAAAACAAAAAAAACAAAAAACAAAAAACAAAACAAAACAAGAGTTGCTAACACTCTCCTGTTTCATCTTCATTGCAGAGAGAAGCCACCACTTACTAAAACCTCTCTCTCCCAGCCTTTCCCTCTCTCCCAACTCCCCCTTCTCTCTCCCTCGTCCCCTTTCTTTTGTTTTGGTTTTGTAGCCCAGGCTGCCCTCAACTTCACTGTTCTCTTCCATCTCAGCCTCTCTCAGGTGTTGAGGCTCAGGTGTGCACCCCCATGCCCAGCTTTGACATAACAGGAATCCCAGCCAACAAAGATGTGTCTGTCCCATGCTCAACACTGCGTGAAGGTCGTTGCTATCTCCATTTTCCAGATGGGGAAATTGAGGCCTTCAGTTCAGAGACTAAGGTCTGACAGATCAGCCTGAGTCACCCCATGTCAGAGGGCCCACACCTGAGAGTTTCAAATTGTTCCAGGAGAGAATCTCCTGGATAGAAAGACGAAACACATGCAAGACACAGCTATGGAGGTCCACACAAGCACTGGACACCTCAGCGGGGGAGAGACCCGCAGACTTTGAAAGACTCTCTCCTTTCTCCAGGAATAAAAAGACTCCACACAGCAGCAGTTTGTTCCAAAAGCCCCAGGGTGGCCTGAGTGGACAGGGGAAGGCCAGATACAACTCTGCTCAAGGTGACAGAAACCACAGAGGATCAGCGATGCCCATATTCTAGCTGCCAGCCTTGGAGTCGAGGAGCCTCCAAGTCCTCGCCAGCCTCAAATTTTTGCCGCCTGGTCCCTCAATGTCCCCAAGCACCCTAGGAACTGCTACAGGAAACACACAGAGAGGTTTCCAAATACTTGCCAGGGGGTCCAACCTCAAGAAGGTGGACAATACCCTGAGATTGGGTCACAATGGACAATATCCTCAGTGGTATGTGTGCAGGTGCACATATACATGCGTGTGTCGAGGTCAGAGGATGAATTCAGCTGTGATTCCTCAGGTAGTATCTATCCCCAGGTCTGGGATTACAAGTGTGTGTCACCATGCCTGGCTTTTTGCATGGGTTCTGGGGACCAAATTCAGGTCCTCATGGCTGCAGGGCAAGCTCCTTAGCTACTGAGGTGTTTCTCCAGCCTCACCTCCTTATTTTTAAACAGTCTCTTGCTATGTGGCCCAGGCTGGCCTTGAACTCTCAATCCTCCCGCTAGTCTCCTGAGCACTGGGATTACCCTTGCAGAGCAGGGGCCTTTCCCCACATACTCAGGCGGAGAGGGTAAGATGTCAACCAGGAAGCACACAGCAACTGGCTGAGTGGCTGAGAGCTGCAATGATTTGAGCCACTCTCCTCGGCTGTCCTAAGAGACAGTGGATCCTTTGTTCTGTCCAGAAACTTCTCTTAGCAAAACTTCTAGACTTCCTGAACACAGGGTTACAGAGATGCAGGTTTCAGAGCAGGGACCCCAAGAACCTACAGACTGATCTCTTATTCACAGGTTGAGAAACCGAGGCTGGGAGAAGGGCTGAGGACACCCGCGAGAAGCTCCCAGAACGGCTCCCCACTTCGTCCCTCTGACCCAGCAAAGCTTCCCATGCCGGGCACTGGCTGAGCAGAGGCAGGAAATGCTCTGACCTCAAGGTCACAGTCGCTGGCCAGCTCTGCCCTAGGCAGATGCGGTTGCTGGAGGAGGAGGAGGAGGAGGCTGGCTTGGGACTTCCCAGAGCTGTTGAGAAGCGATTTCTAGCCCACTATATGGCCACAAGAGCCAAGCTCAAGGCGACCTGCCCCCACTGCCTTCTGCAAACAGACCCGTTCAGCCTATGTGCACCTGGTGTCCCCAGTCGACATGAGGCCACACTTACATCCTCATCGCGTTCCAGCTCCAGGCCTGCCTCCAACAGGTTCCCCTCATACTCCTCCCGTCTGAAGCGCTTGTCATCTTCGTGGTAATCCATGGGGGCCTCGGGTGAGCCCCCGTCCACGGGGCTCCCCTTCCCGGGAAGGGGCTGGTCCTGCCTGGCACTGCGGGCCCCAAGGACCATGTCATTCTGTAGTCCCCTCCTGGCCAGAGTTCTGCTGCCCGAGGCTCTCTTGTGATGGTACACCAAGATGTAGTCCACCTTGCGTTTCCCATCCCGGAAGTACAGGCCATACTTGCATTCAGCATCAGGGTCCACGGACAGGGAGTTGAGCAGCTGTGAGGCAAGAAAGAGAGATGTATTCAGTGTGGAGTGGTTCTCCAGGGGCCTTCTGGTAACATGATTTCAGCTGGGTGCTGCACTCAGCTATTCACCCAGTCACTCCACAAACATTCTGGGCCTCGTATCCCCACTTGCTGCAGCCAGAGCCTAACAAATCCCTGGTATAAAATGTTTATAAATACCCGCTGATGTCCCGAGCGCCTGCATACACTTCCTCCTCACTAAAGTCACTACTGTGCGCAGGTCCTATGCAAATACTCCAGCATTTTACTTAGTTTTCCTTTGTGCGTGTGTGCACATGTTTCTGAACTTGCACGTGTTCAGAAGCTGTAAGCTGACAACAAGCGTCTTCCTTGGTTTCATTTTTTTTTTTTTTAAGATTTATTTTTCCATGTATGAGTGTTTGCTTGCAGGTATGTATGTGTATCATGAGTGTGCAGTGTCCATGGAGGCCAGAAGAGGGCACCGGATCCCTTGAAACTGGGGTTACAGATGGTTGTGATCCTCCATGTGAATGCTGGGAACAGAACCCATGTCCTCTGCCACAGCAAAACAGGGGCTCTTAACCACTCAGCCATCTCTCCAACCCATCCTCCTCATTTTTTGAGACAGGGTTTCTCGCTGAACCCGGAGCTCTCCCATTAGGTGAGGCTGGTTGGCCAGTGAGCCTAGCACTCCTCTCATCTCTACCCTCCCCAGTGCCAGAGCATATGTGTGGCAGCATGCCCAGCTTTTTATTGTAGGTGCCGAGAATCCAAGCTCAGGTGCTTGTACTTGTGTGGTAAGCCACCCCCAGCACCACTGTACCATCTTCTGTGAGACTTGAGCACCCATGGGCTTCAGTATCTGAGGGATCTTGAACCACTACTGTGCTATACCAAGGGACAGCCACCCCTATAGATGCCCACTGTGAGCCAGACCCAGTCCTATGGGCTGAAATATGTAGAAGATGGAACAGTCTTCTTGGGGCCCACACTCCATAAGGGAGTCTTTGTCCCCCGCAAGGATGCCAAATCATGCCTGGTCACCAATAGGACCCCTGGTCTCTGGGTGGAAAGGTCCTGTCTGACTCCTGGAAGAAAGTGCTGGAAAAGCCCCAAAGTGAAGGCCCCAGGAAGGATGTATGCAGGGCAGGGCCTGAGGCAGGACAGAACTGAATTTAGTTATCTGTAGGTACAATGTCAGCCTCTGGCAGATAGCATCCAGGCAGCTTGACGATGACTTCAGGACCACTGGCGAGCTGTATGATCAGAGCTTAAATGTGTGAGGGCCTTGTTCACTCACCCTGGATCCTTCAGAAACCTAATCCCAGTGTTGGGCTCTGGCATGGAGGAATGAAACCCAGGCTGGGACACAGCCTGAGGAGCAGCAGAGAACTGCCAGCCATCCCCAGGACTGGCTTCCACCCAACCTGAACACCTGATTCCAGCAGTTTCTTTCTCAGAGGTTAGCAGAGCAGACACTACCCTTCCCCCTATACCAGCTCTTGGTCCACACAGAGTGGTATGGAGGATCTCACCAGCTAGGTCCTCCCTGGTGGCATGTGAGGCCCAACACAATGGCTAGCAACTACAGCTACATGTCTCTTTCGGCACCATACTCAGGATGCCTCCTCCTGGAACCTTTGCTATCCTGAAAGATCGTAAGCTGGTGGAGAGTCCCTCCACACGGGGTGCAGTGCTGGCCTCAGTTTCCCCTGCATAGTACTAGAAGACATAAGTCTTCCTCAGGATCCGCCTGCTGGGTTCTACCCCCTTCTATGGAGACCTATTGCTATAGCCCCAATTGCGGGATTCTCCACTCCCTTCATGTCCCTTTCTGTCCCTCTATAGTGTCCCTTGTCCCTCTAACCCACTTCATCCCATCCTGCGCATGTCAGAGGCTCAAGCTCTGCTAATAACTAGAGGCCTGGCCTTGATCTGACCTTGACTCTGATACACCAGCAGCTGGGGAGCCACTGCCCACCTCCCTCGGTGGCTACCCAGAACCTCAGAATGTCCCCAGCTGCTAGGTGACTTTGAAGGACCATGGATTTCCTCAGAAGTGGCAGCACAATATCCTTCTCTGAGGCACAGTAGGCTGTGAAGGGGGACAAGGGAGAGGGGAGAGGGGAGCTGTATCTAGTCCATAGCCATGGAGGGAGAGGGGGCTCTTGAGCGGGGTCCAGTTACCAGGGTTGGGGGATCACCACCTTGCATCTTAGCATCCTTACCCCCAAGAGATGTGTCTCCTAGAGGGGGCAGGGCCAATGGCTGGCACAGGCCACTCAGTACCCATAGCTGAAGGAAGCTGGAAGGGTTCCACCTACTTTCTCCATATGACTGGGGTCTCATCCATCCAGGTGGCCTCCATGGAGCCCTTGACAGTGTGGATGTTCCACCCAAAGTTTCTTTCCTGTTCTCTATGAGTGACCTTCTGGGTGCCTATAGGCCAGAGTCAACCCCATATCTGTGCGGCCTCGGGGGGCTCAGGCTGGTTGGCTTGGGTTTTTTGTTTGTTTGTTTGTTTGTTTGTTTTTTGTTTTTGTTTGGTTCTTTTGAAGAAGAGATGCTGTAGCCCAGGCTGGCCTGGAACCAGTTATGTAGCGAAGGATGACCTCAAACTTCAGATTTTCCTGCCTTTGCCTTCCCAGTGCTGCAGCTGGGGTATACGCCGCCACACCCTGTTCTATGCAGAGCTGGGGCTAGAACTCAGGCCTTCATGTACGCTAGGTAAGTGCTCTACCCACTGAGCCCCTGTAGATTAGGGCTGGCTTTTGAGGAAAACAGGAAAGAACTAAATCTGGCCTAGTAAAGAGCTAAATTTATGGGAATCTGAACATCTGTCCTCAGCCACCAAGGAGAGTATGTGTCTCTGTAGAGGGACAGGGGCCCCAGGCCAGGGGTAGGCATGGGGTTGGGCCTAGCCTTGGATCCTGTCCACACACCCAAGGCACTTCTGTCCTTCACAGAAATGGTGACACTCTTTCTAAGAATGGGGCGCCCTGTCTTCAAATGTCCTGCACATGGAGGGAACACTGTTGCTAGGTCCACCTGACCTGGCAGAAATTGAGATTGACACACGGGAGAGGAGGTCGACCCCAGGGGACCAGCTCAGTGCCTGGAGTACCAAATCCCTACCCACTGTCCTAGGACCCCAGCTCTGACTTGTTACTGAGGGGCACAGCCAGAAGGGTGATTCCATCCCACCATGAAGTTCCTGAGCCACCAGGCAGTCTAGTAAGCAGAGGCTGGCAGGGAGGTCTGGAAACAGCCATGGCTTCTTGCAGGCCCTGAAGCTGGCCAGGCCAGATCCAAGCCTGGGAACCCTGGGTGGCTGGGAGTCTGGAAGGGCAGTAGAGCCACCTCCTGCCAGGAGGATTAGCCAGGTTGATGAGGGTTCTGCAGCTGAGCAGAAGCAGGCCCAGAATATGCTGGGCCAGGCGCCTGTGGGGCATGCCCGCCACCCTGGCTCCAACCCGGGGGGCCAAGGGCAGGTCCTTCTCAGAATCCCAGGAAGGGCAGAGAAGTGCAAAGTCACAGGGTGCTGGCTGCTAGAGGAGCCTTGAAGAAGGCAAGCCAGACCCCAACAGAGAGCCCTGGAAGACAAGGACCCTCTGGACCATGTTAGGCAGGGTGGTCATGCTGAGCCAAGATGGTCATATACTGGGGGGTCTGAGGACACACTTCCCTTTGCTGGCACCTTGGTCACCCCAGAGGCTCAGAGTCTCAACCTCATTTCCAAACACGGTCCTGGTATCAATTCCTGCAGCTGGGACCTCACCTCACCTCTGTCCTGGCCCTCCTACCTGCCTTCTCCCCTGCCGCACACATCCACACATCGGCTTTCCTCTCTTCTCTCTCCCCCCCACCCCCTCCCTCTCTTCATCCTTCTAACTGGTTTCCAAGCTTCTTTGTCTAGGATCCAAGGTGCCATGCTGGTCTCCTGCGGACCACCTTCCGAGAAGTTCTAACTTTCCTCAGCACGAGCCCCTGAGGCTAGACCAGGGACAGCCCTAACACACCCACACTCAGAACCAGAACAATGGCTACCATTGAAGAAGATGGACAGCCATGACTTAAAAAAAAGGACAGTCAGAGCCTTTCTGTGAGACAGTCAGGGAAATGACCCCAGGGAGCCACCAAGGCTTTTCTGTGAGGTGAGGCAGGGGTCAGATCCAACATGAGCAACTGCCACCTGTCCACATGGCCCTCTTAGGCCTCCCCACAGGGGTCTGTCAGTGCTAGGGGAAGGTACAGTGGCCAAAGTGGGCTTCATCTTGCCTGTGCTCAGAGACCAGCTCAGCCATGGTTTGGCTGCACTGCCCCTAGGAGGTGGAGCCACCTCCCTGAGATACATGTCAGTAAGTCCTCCCTCATTTAACAGGATTTTGCTGCGGTATTGTTGGAAGGGTTCAGTATGTTTACCATAAAGTATCTACCACAGGCCCCAGCAGACTGTGTGGCCCCAGGGAGCTCTCTCTGGGAGCTGAGCACATGAAGAAAGAAAAAGGGATGGAGTGGTTGTCCCTAAAACCCTTGGCACAAGAATGAGGACCTGGATTCCAATCCTCAGCACACATGTAAAAATCTGGGTGCAGTATGCACTGAAAGTAACCATAGTATTGGGGAGGGAGAGACAGGTGCACTGGCCAGCCAGTCTAACGGAACTGGCAAGCTCCAGGTTCAATGACAGATTCTGTCTCAGAAAGCAAAGTGGGGAGTGAGAGAGGAAGCCAAGCAGTGCTAACCTCTGGACCACACACACACACACACACACACACACACACACACACACACACACACACACACAGGTGGGGCCGGGGAAAAGAACCTTACTATCAGAGTGGACCATAAGAGAAAGAAAGGTGGCAGGGTGTCAGATTCAGATTTTAAAACTGACAAAGGGGGGTGTGGGTGGCAGGAGGTGCCACCAGCAGCAGCACAGTCGTCCCTTGGTGACTTGTCCTGTTACACTGGCAAAACTGTTTGTCTGTGTGGGTACTGGCTTTATCAAGTGGGAAAAAGCCGCCTTTGTTCCGTGTCTGTGGGTAGCAACTTCTAGACAGACAATGTGGGATCCTTGCCAACTGTTCTCTGTACCTGCCTGGGACCCCCAGGGTCTGCAGGGCTGTTCTGAGGTGAGCCTGGGAGACAGAGGCACCAGGTGAATCTGCATGTCCCTTCCCTGTACAGAACAGGACAAAACCATGTAAACTGCAGCAGGAGGGATATGGGTTGTACTTTATGTGTAACTTCCAAATGCTCTCTTTTCCTATAATTAAGAAAAGGGACACCTGCATGGAAGGCAAGGGCTTTCTTTAGTAATCTCTTAATGGCTGGTTGAGAGAGAAAGTGTGTGTGTGTGTGTGTGTGTGTGTGTGTGTGTTCATGTACAAAGGACAACAGAAGCTTGTGTCTAGTTACCTCTATGTGCTGTGGCCTTAGAGAATGGGAGGGAACACTTGCAGGGTTTGAATGTGATGGGGTTGTCTCCTGGATATTTGGAGGAAGTGCTCCTGGAAAGAGCTTCCTCCGGTGAAGTTTTTAGAGAAAGTTCAGATTCTGTCCCAGCACCACAAACAGACAGGGAAGGCCGTGCCAGCTGCCCCCAAGATGCTGGGAAGAACAGGGAGGCGGTGGCAGGACCCCATGTTCACATCCTAAATGTGCTGGGACCCAAGCCTCCTCATCCACCGCCACTTCCTGGAGCCCAGGCTGAATTCAAACAGCCTGTGACAAAATACTGATGCTCTTGAAGGAATCTAAAGACTCCAGAATTTCTTAAATGGGAGAGATGAAATCAGAGACTCAAGGACTTGCTTCTGATTTGGAGACTTGGGTTTCAGACTGATGAGGAACATCAGTGCATTTTGATTGACCTTGAGATAAGGTTTCACTCTGTAGTCTCAGACTCTCAGCAAGTCTCCTGTCTCTGATTCTCTGGCTCTTGGATGACAACCATAGGCCACCATGTCCTGCTCCAGGTAACATCAATGTAAAACTTCAGTTTTATTCCAGACAGTTTTAGCCTGACTCATATGCACAAACTATCTGTTTCCGATCACCGGGCTTGCCCAGGAATCTATAAACAGACGTCTCTGATGGCAGATAAGCAGCCTATGTATGCCCTTGTCCCAGAAGGTGGGCTAACACCCACAGCAGGTATTTCTGGGTGTGGGCATCTCAGGCCATGGAGAACTTGCGTTAAAAACAGAAACGTTCAAAGATCAGAACAGAGAAAACAACAAAACCAGTCAACATTCACCTGGGGCCTGGCTTCCCAGATGCTCCCCTAGCCTGCCTCTGTGACTGAACCAATGAAGTGGTCTGCCCCCTTTCCCTTGACATGGAGGTGGCAGGACAGTCTGGGCACCGCAGCCGGGGGCTGAGGAGTTTTGTCTAAGGCTGCATTTCTAGGGAAGGGAGGTGCAGCCCACGCCCTGTGGCCTTCGAGAGCACTGGCCTTCCTGTGCTGTGTGACTTGTATGGTGACTAACGGTGGTAGCTAGTGTGGGAATGCTCAGAACCTCAGGTTTCAGAGCTACAGATTGCAGCATGATCCCTGAGTATGACCTGTCTGTCCGGTACATGGACCCAGGGCCACAGCCCTCCCAGCCTAAAAAACCGTGTAAGCATCTAGGAAAAGTTCTGTGCAAAATAAGGGCCACTGGCCTCCTCCAGTCCTCAGGACCGGCCCACATATTTATGGACTGTGAAGACTTTGAATAAGATTAAGACCTCAGTGGCCTCTTTGGTTTGAAGGGCACTGATAGCTGCTAGGTGTGAACACAGATCTCTGGATGGGAACACCAGTGCCCAGGGCCATTCGTTCAGACTCTGTTTGCTCATACTCAAGTCCCCTCCCATGGGCACCACCTCTACAATAACACCTCTTTATTACTTTGGCAACCGCCCTTCTCCAGTGCCTCCAACTGGAGTCCCCATGTTCCCACCTCTGGGTCCCACATCTTGGATGCTACCCAGCTCCCCCTACCATGTCCATTCCTAGACAGACTTGCTTGCGGTCTCCCTCAGCTGTCTTTTAACTGGTGGGTGACTTGGAAAGGAGTCACCTGTCCCTCTGGGCCTCAATTTCCCGATTTGTATTAACAGCACCCCCACTCCACCCCTGTTGTTTTGGGTTAAACAAGCTAAGAAGCACAGTTGGCCAACTCTGGGGAACTGTCTTTTGTTCCTGTCATGGGTAACACGGGAGCATTCCGTCAGAACTCCTTAAGCTCCGGAAGGGCAAAGCCTTCCCTGTTTTTAGCTCTCTCTGGGTGCCCAGGGGCCAACAGGGGCCAGCGAGGCCCAGCAAGGCCCAGTCCACAGTTCTGTTCAACCATCCCCCTGAGCTTCTAAGGCTGTTCCCATCAGGAACATGAGAAGAAGGTTGTTCATCAACAGCTGCTCCTAGTCCAGGCTCCCAGAACTCTGGGTACCACCCAGTAGAGCCCCTATCTATGTCTCACCCCAGGAATGCCAAGTCTGTCCACAGCCTGAGCTTGCTCTGCCCATCCAGAGTTCCAGTCAGGCCTCTGGGAGTATCCATCCCAGCCCTTTGGCTCCCAGCCCCAGGCTAGGGCAGGTCAGGGCGATCCCCCAAGCTGGGCCCTCCACTCTTCCAGCCTCAAGCTAGAGCCCCAGGCATTGGGCAGCTATGCTCTCTAGAGCCTAGGAGGGGACCTTGAGGGGCCTGGGGAGACAGGAAGAGAAAGAAGCTTCTGCTCTTTGGTCCCCGCTGGGAGTGCCCCGCCCCCACCCGCGCCCTGGGAAACTTTGTTCTTTAAACCAAACTCATCAGGAGTGAATTTGCCCCCCACCCCCACCCCGTGCCGCCAGGGACCCTGTGACCTGCTGGGTCTGGACGCAGGAACAATGCTAAGGTAGAGGGGGCCTCTGAACTGGGTTCCCCAACTAGGTGACTGGCTCCACCCTGCCCATGCCTAGGGACTCGCGGTAGGCAATCTCCCTTGTCTCACTTAAGCCCTGAGCGCGACTCGCACTGTTGGCAGGTGGAGTCTTAGGACTCAACCCCACCGGGTGGCGGCGCAGTGGTCTTGCTCAACCTGGTGGCCACCTGGTCCCTGCCCTTGACTCCCACCCACCCTGCTGTCCTTAGGACGCCCCTGGCCAAGGGCCTGGAAAGGAGGGTCCCATCCGGGCGTGGGCTATATACTCAGGACATTGGGAACCCCGAGCGGGCACTGCAGGGACCCCGGGACACTCTAGGCACCCTGGGAGCTGCAAAGTCCTTGAGGGACACTTTTGGCACCCTGGGGACGTTGCAAACCCCAAGCTGGGCGCTGTGTACACTCTGGGGACCCCAGACAGTGCGCTGCAAAGACCTCAGGGACATTTTGGGGATCTCGGGGACACTCTGAAAACCCCAGGTCCAGCGCCACGGGGACTTCGGGGACACTCTAGAGACCTCGGAACACTCTGGAGACCCCTGGCAATGCGCTGCAGAGACCCCAGCAACTCTCTGGGGACCACGGGCCGAGCATTGGGGGGGACACTGCAAACGCTGAGACGAGCGCTGCAAAGATCCCAGGGACACTCTGGGGACCCCAGGCGCTGCGTTCCGCGGGTGGGAGGACACGCAGAGTACAGCGGGTCGCGCGCACTTGGTCAGGGTAGCAGCGCGTTTCCGGGTCGCACGTGCGTGAGTGGGAGCCCCCAGCGTCTTAGCACGGTGCGGAGAGGTAGCCCGGACCGCACCCGAACTCAAACTCACCGTGCCCTCGGACGGCAGGTAGCCGAGGTCCTCGATGGCGCAGATGTTCACGATGTGGACGCTGCGGTCCTCGGCTGGGAGCGTCGAGTACTTCTCGGGGACCCTCATGGTGGCCGCGCGCTCCCCATCCACGGCCTCGGTGGCGTCTGCAACGGAGAAGCGGTGCTGGCCTGGCGCGGACGGGACGTGGCCGCTCCCTCCTCCCTCGCGACCTCCCGGGCGCTGCCGCCACCTGGCCCGTCCCGAGGGCGCCCGCGCGCCGTGAACTTGGCCGCGCGCCGGCTCCGCCTTAAAGATATAAGCGCAGGGGCGGCGGCCACGCGGGTCAGATTTTCCGTAAAAATTTAAACACAGGAAGAAAGGATTCCGAGTTTTATTTTTATCCGGGGTCAGAGTCCCTGTAGAGTTGGGTTTTCTGTTGTTTTGGGTTTGTTTTTTTGTTTGTTTGGTTTTTGGTTTTTTAATTTGAAGGTGGAAAGGATTTTTACTCGGAGGGGAGGTGCCCCAGACCCCACCTTAAATAAAAGACCATGGAGCTAACTTTGCTGTCTCTTTGGGAGGTGACAGATCAACCATAGAGCTCTTACCTGGACCCTCCCTTGCCCTGAGCCTCCCCAGGTGTCTGCCCCTGTGTAGACCCCCTCCCCCACCACTGTCTCCCAAGGACTCTAGCCCCCACTTCTGAGCTTTTAGATAATCCCTTCCACAGGAGAAAGAGTGGGTGTCAGCTAGTGAAGGTACCCTGTTGTTTGGTGGGGTTTTGTTTTCTCTTCTCAGAGGACTTAAGTAAGCTACAGAACACTCTGACCTGACCCTCCGGAGGCAGGTTGCATCTCCTGCAGAGTGGCTGGGATACAATGCTCTCTCACCCCAGGACCTAGCAGAGTCCCTGTACACAGTAGGTGTCTTGAAATCTCCCTTCCAGAGGAGGAGGAGGCAGGTTCTAGGGGCAATTACTGTCCTGATTTTAGTCTGCAGGGGTCACTCTGGCCACCTGCCCTGTAGGATGGCCTCTCTTTCCTCTACCTCCTGGTGGCCATCAGAGACCCTGTCCCTCAGGACATCCTCTTGGGTTCTCCAGCCCCCAGGCAGCCAGGCTTTCCTCTTTCACTATCCCCAGACCCTGTCTGTCTGGAGTGCTTCCACCAGCACCTTGTCTGGTGGGCGACCCGCTTCCCACGGCTGACATTCCCACCGGCCTGTCGTGTAGCTGCATGGGAACACTCAAGGCCCTCAGGAGTGATTCCCAGGCCGTGCCTAGAGAGGCGGAATGGGAGGGAAAGACGGGTGGTGTTTGGCTACAGCTCCGGAGTTCCAGCCCAGGGGCCAAGCAGCACCTTCTCAGGCTCCCAGGCTGGCACCTTCATGAGCACCAACATCGTCTCACTGTACAGCGCAGTGCACTTAGCCATGGCGGCTGCCATCATGTCATTGTCTGAACCGCCCCAGGTCTAAGTCTTTGAACTTGGAGAGCTGAAGAGGCCACTGGGCCCTTGAGCTAGCCACTCCCATAGGTGCCAAGTGGCCCTAAAGTGGGATTTAAGAAATGCCTTTAGCTACCCCGAGTCCCAGTGCAAACAGCTCCCCTCCCCCGCCAGCCTCTG
>CABHPH010119064.1:0-17910 GCA_902168325.1 Peromyscus nudipes | reverse complement strand
CCAAACTCTTGTCTCCTACATGCCACACACAGCATAACCCAGAAAGCTCCTGGGGCTTAGGTACAGATTAAATACATAACCACACACAATTCCCAGCCCCTACTGCACTTCAGAAACATCTGCAATCCAGAGGATACCACAGTAACATTAGAAATGAAACCATTGTCCAAAGCAGGATGGAGGTTTGAGTCAGAGACATAAGGCGATTCCCAGCTTGATAAACTTACCCATGAAAGAGTTACTTGAAGTAACTGATCCTGGTTCCTGACTTGCACTAAAATCCAAAGAGGACTTGTTTAAACACAGGGTCTGAACGGCGGGTCCCTCATTCTGAGAGTACATGGAGTTCATGAGCTTTCTTGAGTGTGGCCACGGGATGCTATTGAGGCTCTGATCACAGGGCTCCTCTGAGGGATGAGCACATGGGAAGCAGTCCTGCTTCATGTAGCTGGGCTCACAGTGGTCCATCAAGGCTATCCTGGGGTCAGAACTGCAACCTTTTCGAGTTGGGATCCACAACAGAAGGAGATACAGTTAGTATGCCTCCAAGTCTTTTCAGAGAACAGAACTCTAGTCAATCAAGAAAACCATACCTGGAAGATAAACTTCAAATGGATCTGGGCCATAGACACTCCCCTTCAAGTACACAGGGCCCGCGGAGCCCACAAAGGGGCAGAGGAACGGATCGGGGGCAGCGTCCACATCGGCCTCACTGCTGTTGTCAATATGGCAAGTCCCTTTAAGACACAAATCTCAGTCACTAAACTGTATTAAATGCCATTCAACCTTCTCTCTGGTTCTGATTTCCCAGATTTACAGAAGAAAACTTGGCTAGAATGTGATAAGAAAGAAAAAGTACACACACACAGGAGATTTTTTTTTTTTTTAATTTCTTTTTACTAATTTCTTAAGGCCCATGCAGCTGGGCTTATAATGGTCCATTTAAGCTATCCTGGGGTCCGGATGGTAAATGTTTCAAATTGGGATCTACCCATCAGGGCAGCTATGGTAAGTCCTGATAAGCCTTTGAGCTAGCCCATTTGGATTCTAAGGGAAATGGATCTATGTGTAGGGCCATGGTTTGAACACTCAGCACTACTGCCTTCCTGTAAAATGTTCCCGATGACCGGACTCAGGGATTGACATTTGACTAGTAATCTCTTAGTGTTCCACCTCAAAGCTGAGTCAAAAAAAAAACCAAGCCGAACCAAAACATCTCCTGGTCATTCAATTAAAACACATGCCTTTAATCCCAGCACTCAGGAGGCAGAGCCAGACAGATCTCTGTGAGTTTGAGGCCAGCCTGGGCTAGAGAGTGAGTTCCAGGACAGGCTCCAAAACGACACAGAGAAACCCTGTCTTGAAAAACCAAACCAAACCAAACCAAACCAAACCAAAAACATCATGGAACCATACAACAGTTAGCAGTGGACATAGCAGTCGGAGGATTACAGACAGGGTCTCCCCGAGTTGCCATGGAGGCAGAGGATGGACGCCCTGTGGTCTAAGAGAGAAGCGCCTTGTGGCTCATCAACATTGGGGGCCCCTGGAGCTGCTCTGGGAGGGTGCCACCTTCCCAGGCCAGCTTGTCACTTCTGTGCCTCAGTCCTGTCCCTTAACGAGTTCTCAGTTAGCCTCACTATACCCGACTGAGGTTGGGTCTCTGTTCTTGGCCAACCCCGGCACTCACTCTGTGCTTGGGTCTGCTGCCCCTGCTCTGACTGTCTTTCCTAGTATATCTTCACAGTTAGCTTGTCTTTCTTTCTTTTATTACATTCTTTGGGTGAGTATCCATCTCACCGAGGACTAAACTCTGAAGCCGAAAACAAGTATGCTTCCTTCCCAACTACGCAGTCTGGTACAGAGCAAATAGAGACGCTCCGTAAAGGATGGTGGTAAAAGATAAAATGCTGAGAATAACCCCAGGGTTTTCTTTGCCATGCAGAGTCCGTGGCATGTGCCAAGCACTGTGTATGTACTTTTTTTTTTTTCCTTTAAACCACCTGCCTGGGAAGTGCCGCACTGCCTGTGAACACAGGGAATGGGTCTGGGCTGAGACCCGGCTTCCTCCATCTTTAGTGTGGAAAACATAAGGTACCACGTATGACATCCGCTTTCCCCAGTAGACTTGAAGCCACCTGGCCTCTGACACCATGCAAGAAACTCCCAACACAGGACATTACAATGTAAAGAAAACAGGACATCCTCAGAGAAATTAAATTTGACCTAATTTGCCTATTATTCTTTTACCATTTAAAAAAAAAAGTGTTTTTCAAGAATTTAACAAAAGGATATAGGATGGGCGTGTATGCGTACATGTGTGCGTGCACAGGAGCTTGCACCTAAGAGAGCAGATTTCCCTGGAGCTGAAATTACAGGTCGTTGTGAGCCACTGGGAATCAAAGCTAAGTCCTCTGGAGGAGCGGTAAGTGCTCTTAACAGCTGGGCCACCTCTCTGGGCCCCAACACTGGAGTTTTGTGGGGACTACCATGCATCTGTAGCTAGCTTCTCACAGTATAGCAATTTTCCTCAACATTGATTCTTCTAACCCATGAGCATGGGAGGTATTTCCGTTTCCTACGATTTCCTTCACTCGGTCTGCTCTGTGTTTTACTGGCATTGGTCCTCTCATATTCTCTGAGCAGCTCTAAAAGGACTCTATTCCTACTCAGAGGGGCGATTCTCTTTCTCCGAGAATTCACTCATGTGTGTCTTTCCACAGTATCTAGTCTTTAATAAAACCTTAATGTCCACTCTGGAAAAAAAAAAAAAAAAAAAAACCAGAAAGAGGGGAGGGGGAAGGAGGGAAGAGAAGAAAAAGAGAAGAAGGGGAGGAGGGAGGGGGAGGGGGAGAGGGAGAGAACCGTAGTTTTGCTACTAATCTTGGGCCAGGCCCCCATCACTGTTATCAGTTTCTTCTGAAATTACTATTCCATCTAGGACATCCCCCCCGCCGCCCCCCATGACTTCAAAACAACTGTCCACGGACATCTTAGACACTCACCAGCACCGTCATGTTGCGGCAGGAAAAATCCACCTCCTGAAGACGTCACGAACTGGTGGTGACTTCCGCTCTCTGAGGAGATGTACCCATCCTGTCTGTCAGCTAATGTTCCCTGAGATGACAGATAGCTAGGGATATCGGCCGGCAAATTGGTCTCATCTGTAAGCAAACGACAGCACCCCATCAACAGCCTTGCCCCTCAGCTTCCGGCCCTGGCAGGATGGAGTACAGACCTGCTCTGGTTTCTGTATCGTCCATAAAGGAAGATCTACTCTGGAAAAACCAGGGATGGCCCATGACTGCTTTTCAGCTCTGGGCCATGAGTTAATTTTGACTTTATTACCCACGAAATACACCCCTGCCCAAATTTGAAAACCACATGTTCAAAAGGTAATGCCTCAAAAACACGAACCCGGCTCTTGGATCACTCTCCATGTCATCAGTGGCAGAGTTAGCCGTCAATCCTCATTACAAGATCCGCTGCGTGTGCATGTGTACACAGGCCATAAAGAACTACTACCCGCAGGGGTGAGCCAACCCCCTGGTGGCTCCTGCCTCCCCGTGACCATCCTGGAGGAGGGCTATTTCACTCTGTGCTTCGGATTTTTACCTCTCAGCCATCAGGATTTCCTGATGAGGTTTATTCCAGGCTGGGTGTAATTTTTAAGCTACCCGTATCCCCGCTGCTTGTAGCCCATGAGTCACCCTTCTGAGACAGGCTCAGACTGTGAGACACAGCGGAGAAGGGAATGCCTACAAAGCCACAAACACACATGATTACCGCACCCGGGGCCAAGCTTGTGTTTACACACCTGTGTTGGTAATACTGCAGTCCTCATTCCTACGCCTTGTGTGGTAGATGATGACCACCCACACGAGGGAGGTGCCTACCACACAGCAAACCACGGCTATGATCACGACGCCCACGGTGGCCCATCCGTCATCGTCTAAGGATGGGGCGGTCATGTGAGGGGAGTCGCAGGTCGGGGTAGGAATCACGCTGAGGCGCATGCTGCCTCTCTCGGTGCCCAGGGTATTGGACATTTCACACGTGTACTTTCCCGCGTCGCTGACGTCCGAGTCCACGATAATCAGCAGCTGGTTGCCCGCTGCAAAAAAGTGCCTCTCGGTCACCACCAATGGGCTGTCGTCTTTTGTCCAGTTCAGCCTAGGGGGTGGGCTCCCACCAGCGATGCACTGCAGGACCGCCGTTTCTCCCTTGGTGACAGTTCTGTCTAACAGAGGCCGCAGAAATGACGGTGTCTCTGAAAGGCCAAGGTTTGGATTTCCTAAGTGAAAACCGGGTTCCACAGAAGACCTAGCAGGTGAATTTACTTAAACTGTGTACTCCTACAGCTCATCAGACAAGTGTGTTAAAGAGCCCCAAACAAGGTAACCTTGGATCACATCACTCATCCCACAAGTCAAGGGTAAAATTTATGAGTTTTTTTTTTTTTTTTATCTCAATCTCCCTCATTCATGCCAAGGTTGGTGAATTGGTAGTAGGAAGATGAAACATTTTTTTAAAGTCTAGAAAATGTGTAAAAAAAATAATAATTTCATGCACAAGACTGTGTTGATGTGTGGACAAAAAGAACTCTTTAGAGATTTATTTTTATGACTTTTAATTATGTGTACGATATGCACGTGTCTGTGTGTGGGAATGTGAACACAGGAGAGATTCCTGTGGAGGCCAGAGGTGGTGGGTTCCCTGGAGCTAGAGTTAAAGGCAGGTGTGAACTGACAATGTGGATGCTGGGGACCGAATTCAGGTCGTCTGAAGCAGTACACACTCTTTAACTACTGAGCCACCTCTCCAGGCCCATGCTGATTTTTTTTTAAAAATTAAGTTTCTCAAGCTAGATACCTAGGTCTGTACGAAAATCTTGGCAGGTCCTCCTCTACTACCTGGCTCTTGGTAGGTCACTGTAACTCTCTCAAAGACACATGAATTACGAATGTGTTCCAAATCTGACAAACACCTCCTGTTTAGGCAGGTGTTAAGAATTGGGACTTCTGGGAGGTGGAGCGAAGAGAATGGGTCTTCCCCGTCTGTCTGTGGACGTTTTCTTACGTGTTCTTTACAACACGGAGATGACCAATGGCAGGGAATAATCCCCACCCACAAAGAG
Organism: Peromyscus nudipes; assembly: GCA_902168325.1. NCBI lineage: Eukaryota > Metazoa > Chordata > Mammalia > Rodentia > Cricetidae > Peromyscus > Peromyscus nudipes. The sequence continues at coordinate 12,773 of CABHPH010119064.1, read as the reverse complement.
AACACCAGAGAATGTACTCAGAGTGAAGGTTGCAGATTCATCTCCCTGGCCACAGGCCTGAATATGTAAAACGACCCCTAGAGGTCAAAGCTAGCCAGAGGCTCTTTGTTCATTAGAAGACCGAACTCTCTGGATCTTCATCCGCCCCTGTCCCCCAACAGCTTCTAACATGGAGGGTCTCTGGGTGAGTTGGGGGCCTTCAGGAGGGACTCGGAGTCTTAAGAAACCGCCAGTCTCACCTAGCACAGTCAGGGTCGCATTTGCAGAAACACTCCCCGCACTGTTCTGAGCCGTGCAGCTGTAGACCCCGATGTCCTCAATCTTCACGTCCACTATGAAGAAGACGTCGTCCTCCGGCATCACGTGCATACGTCTCTCCCGGGCAGCTGGGAAATCCGTGCCTCCATCCTTCTGCCAGGCTATCTGTGGGGCCGGGTGTCCCCCGGCAGCACACTCCAGGCGGGCCATGGCCCCGGCACGGATGGTAAGGTCCATGGGGGTCTTGGTGAAGGAAGGTAACACTGAAATCACAAGGGGCATGCAGGTGTGACCGGGGCGGCAAGGGTCACGGGCGCTGCTCCTCTTCTAGGTACTCGAGGAGATAGATACGTGACTTACGTAAGGCAGGGTTATTGCTCTAAGACAGAGAAACTAAGCTTGAGAAATGAAATAGCTCGCTCCGGGTTACACCGGCGCAGGTGTGATGGAATCAGAACGGCACACGGGTCACAGGATCCAGTCTCTGGCCATATTTTAGTTTTCTCAGTAATTAAGTGTGAGATCTTGGGCAAATCAATAAATCTCTCTGTGCTATGACCATTCGCTTCATCTATTTCTTTTCCCTCCAGTCCTGCAGGACCTAACATTTTGTGACTTTATCCCGTTCTGTACTCTAAATTCTTCTATGTGCCAGGCCTTAGCAATTGCCTGCTCAATGAGTTCATTAATAAATCATATTCCAAATCTTCTCCTACCAGGCAGACCTTAACCGTTAAAATGATAAAGTGGAGAGTACCCAAAATGCAATCTTAGAATTGTAGAATTGTATTACCTGCCACGCAAATGATGCTGCAGCACTACTGTCTAACAGTGGCTGCTATGAATGCACTTACCGAGCACTCCCCAAGCTCCACGGTGCTGCGCCAAGCCACCGACATACACTATCTTATTAATGGATCATGACATTTCTAGGAAGTGGCACTCAGCATCTATCTCTTTTTTATATTTACGTGCATTGGTGTTTTGCCTGCATATGTGTGTCTGTGTGAGGGTGTCAGATCCCCTGGAACCGGAGTTACAGACAGTTCATGTGGGTGCTAGGAATTGAACCCAGGTCCTTTGGAAGAGCAGACAGTGCTCGTAACTGCTGAGCCATCCATCTCTCTAGACCCCCCATCTCTAAGTGGAAGATAGAGGCACAAAGGTAAGACACTTGTTGAGAGTCATAAACTATACATCCGGAGTGACAGTATTCACATCCAGAACTGAGTTAAAGGCAGTATGCTGTGTGGACCTACATATCACAGTACCCCAGAGAGAGCACAAGTGTCTGGCTCATTTTCATTCTAGTTCATCCTGCCACATTCAGAGAGGTGAATTCAGTAAATCATTGCTTTAGAGACAAATAATAAAGAGTGGTGATTTTGTGTAGCTAGGTGGGAAACTATGAGAAAGAAAAGCAGGGGCTGTGGGGGGTGGGGAAGGGGAACAGACAGATGCTGCAGCTGTTTCTAAACGGCATCCCGAGACGCTGGAGGAAAGGGGGTCACGTACTGTTTACGGTGAGCTTGGCTTTGACGGAGTACGAAGACCCGAAGTGGTTGGAGATGACGCACTGGTATCTCCCTTCGCTGGCGAATTCCACACCGCGCAGCCTCAGGATGGTGGTGTACTCCATCACCTCGCCTCCCTGGGCCCGGAGGTGTGCGTAGTTCTCCATTTCAGCATCCTGCAGCAGCTCATTGTCTTTTTTCCACGCAAACGTCATTGGGGAGTCACTGCTGCTAGCAGCTGAGCAGGTGAAACTCACGTTGGAGCCTTTTATCGCGGACTGCGTTTCTGGTTGAACCGTGATCTGGGGTTTGGGGAAATCATCTGTTTAAAACGGAGGAGGAGGAGACAAAGTCACTTGAAGGCCCCAGAGAACAGCCACGCTCAAACGCCAACACCAGGCAACACAGTAGAGAGCTAGCTCAGGGTTGACCTCATGCCTCTGTCTTACAGACATCAGTTGTCCCAGGGTGGAACGACAAGCCGGGAGAATGCTCATAGGAAACCTGTTGGAGTCCAGTGGAGACGGAGGCTCCGTCATTATCTACCTGAGAGAAGTGTTACCTTGAAACGACCATAAAAGTTTATGCCACGTGTCTGGCATTTTGTGTAAGCATGAGAAGAGCAGTTAAGAAGGCACAGGGGGAAATTAGACCACGTTTAAACCTGAGTGATGCAGTGGGGTGACGCTGGCTGACAGCAATTAAGTGATTATTTTATAAGAGCCTGTAGAGAGGATCTGCAATCTTCCCAGCACAAAGAAATGACTTAAGCTTGAGGTGATGGATCTACCGGGTAGCCTGATCTGCTCACAGGACATCTTCTTCGTGTACTGAACTGTCACAGCATACCCACACACATGCACAATTACCATAATTGCCACATTAATCACCATGAAACGTAAGAAGAATATTTTTTTTTAAGGAAGAAAGAAAAGCAGTTTAAAAACTTCCAGGCTCACAGATGATCTCTGAATGTTATTCTCAGCAACTACAATCTTTTGCTTAGGCTCTCCATTAAAAATATCAAGTAAGAGGCGAAAGATTTATTATACGATCTAAAGAGAAACACCAAAAAAAAAAAATCAAGTAAAACATACACAATCAAGCATCAATGGCAAATAATCATAAACCCCCATCATCAAGACAGCAACAAGCGGCTGGAGAGACCTGGCAGAGGACCTGGGATTGGTTCCCAGCATCACACTGCTCAGCTTGTAACTGCCTGTGACTGGAGTTCTGATTCCTCTTCTGGCCCTATGGGCACTTGAATACACACGACACACAAGCAGACAGACAGGCACACACATACACAAATAAATTAAGGAAAGATGGTAATGAGCAAAAAGCAAACAAACAAAAAAGCCAAAAATAAATCAAGCAGATGAAAAAGCATGTGCGAGCTAGCACACTGGCTGGGGCCTGAAGTGGGACAGTCCATCAATCAGGCTGCTGCACAGCCTGTCGGGCTGCATTATAATTAGAGCTGGGCAACTCTCTCATTCCAAGAAGTTATTTTTAGTTCTCTGTTACTTTTTGGAAGTAGTTACCTTTTTTGAACTTCAGTTTCTCAGAGATGGCCTAAATAAACCCTGGAGGAAACTACCAGATCTCCCAACATGGATTTCTGGATAAGGGAGAATCTGAAAACACAAGCTTTCAGAAGGACCCTGAACGGAAGCAGGGTGCTACTCTGACCACGGCTTGGCTGCCAGCTTCCAACCCTATGCCTGTGGGTTGTTAAATAGGAGTTTCTTCTGTGTGATTCTTTGAAATTTCCATCCCATAAATCAGTGTTCTGATTCACAATGGAGAAGGGAAAAAAAAAAAACAAACAAGCACTACAGATGATGCATTTGGGTTTGTCTCACAGTACCGGAGTTCGTATATCCGGGGGAGAGAACTGTGAGATAGAATGTGGAGAAGGAGCAGCGTAGGCCCTGGTGGATGACTGCCAAAAGCTTATTTGGTTCCAAAACCTACATCAGAGGTTTTATTTCCAAAAATTGCTGGCACCATTGAATTCTGCAACCTGATATACGTATGTACATCAAAAAAGCAAAGCAGTGTGTAGTCAGGTTTTAAATGTCAGGGTAAAATGCCGGCCTATAGTTTCTTCGCACACATGCCTTAACTTTATGCAAATTTTGATTTTTTGTTTTATACACACATTCATTTTTGTGAAGGCTTCCCTGGCTGCTAAGAGTAAAGAGCTGTCTGGTATTATGACAGAAAACTGTATCAGTGATGGGAACTTTTGTTTGTTAACCATGGTCTGTTCCTCACTAGTCAGAAGAATTCTGGGTAAGAGGATTTCAAATACTGAAACTCTTGTTTGCTAAGACAATGGATCTTAAAATGATTTAACGATAAATTCAAACTTGCCATTCCTCCTATGGCTTTACCCACCAATGCTTAATGTCTCAGCAGTCCTAATTTCTTGGCTACTGAAATTCCTTTCCTCCAAGCCTCTCAACAAACCCCAGAGTTTAAAAAGCAGAAAGCAAACTGCAGAAATGCACCACAAGACCTGGCCATCTTGGATGGGGGAGAAGTTTATTGCTGGCCCCACCCCTCCCTGAGAGCTACAGACAGAGTTGCCATCTTGGATGGGGAGGAGCTTACTGAGGGCCCCACCCCTCCCTGAGAGTTATAGGCAGCCAGAGTTGCTGAGGGAGGGGGGAGTCAGGTAGCTACCGTGCCTTGCCCTTTCACCAGTAAATAATGCACCCATCATGCTCACACAGACAATATTTACTAAACACAGTGGGTCACCAAAAAAGACACGAAAGTAGGAGATGGATTCTGGAAGAAGGGGGTTTGGTGGGCAGGGGGAAAATTCTGAGAAAGGATAACGGGGAAGAGATTTATACCTATATATATGAATGGGTGAAAATAAATTTTTGAAACAGAATATGGATTTTTAAAAAGGGGCAAACGGCAGTTAAGGTGCCTTCCGGTTCCCTAGATTGGTAGCTATGAACTCACCTACTTAGGAAGCTGCACTGTGGAGTGAGTTCCAGGCTACCCTGAACAACTCATCTCCAAAATTAAAACCACACAGAATAGTGAGGAGTGGGGGAGCTGGTGATGCCACTTGGTGGAGGAGCCCTTGCTTGGGGGCACACAAGGCCCCAGGCATGATCTCCACAAACACACAGAAGAAATGCAACTCCTAGGCTCAGGGACCATCTTTGAAAGCTACTACTAGGAACTACCATTTTTTCCCACCGTCTCTAAAAATAATAGCAGCAAAAGCAAGAGAGCGGCGTCAATGCCACACCACCACAGACGGCTGTTGATAAGCCAACTACAGAACCAGCGTCAAAAGCCAGTAACACGCCTCCACAGCAGAGGACGGTTGGCGGAAGCGAAGAAGAAGAAGAGCCGGGTCCAACTCATTCAAGATCTGACTTCTCTCTTGCCACCAAACCATGCTGATGCTAAAACAAATATGAAGACATGTCGGTGAACTCTACCAGTGTCTGTAAAATGCTGACGGGCAGCAACCTCTACATCCACTTCGTCAACCTCAGCAGAAAGCAAAGGTCTATTCAGAGAACACGAATCTCTCCAAAACCATTTTATTTGGACAAATTAAATGGGAGAAAAAAATTAATGAAAAATCAAGGGTGATACTTTTACTCACCGCACACAAAGCCATCTGGGCTGACAGTAAAAATACTCCTCCCCTTCAGCAGCTGAGGGTGGGCACAACTGGCGTTGATGAAGCTCTGAAAGCTGTTCTCCACCACCCACTGCGGGAGCCATTTTAGCTGGCAATCGCACAAGAGGCTGGATGTGTTCAAATGCCTGAGGAGAGGAATCACATTCGGTTTGTTTTGTATGAAATGCAGATTTCTTCTACAAGTCCGTCAAACTTAAGTAAATATTAACCAAGTGGGGAATTTGGAAACTAAATGCACGATGTTGTAAATATTCTATAGTCAACCTTAGAATACAAGACACTGAGCTAGCGGGACCTTTGGACTCTGTTGCTCTTATTGTCCTATGGAGGCAGAAGTGCTGATACATCAAAATTCCTAACTTATGCAAAATGAGAACTATATTTAGGAACCATACTATATATGGTCCCACAAACGTAAGCTGCAAATTCAAAACAGAGAGCAAAAGAAATTCCAGTCGCAACCAAGGGGACAAATAACCCACTTCCCCTGTTTCCTGGTTTAAACATCAATCATGTCAAGAATGCGCTAGATGCTTTTTTTTTTCCGATGACATATCACATGACAGCTCCCCTTTGGGGCTTTATGTGAAACTGGAGAAGAAAAAGGGAGCACTTACAGTTGCTGAAGTTTCTTCATTTGGGAAAATGCATTGCTCTGCAGAGACATGATGGCGTTGTCACTCAGGTCACTGGAAAACAGCCAAATCAAACACATCAGAGTGAACTACGGCCAGGATGTGTCCTTAAGGTCTGGGCCACACCCCACTGCCCACCCCTGCTTCAGCAAGCAAACACTCCATGTTGAAACGTGTGACTGGGACCATTGCAGTGGAATCCCTCAGAAAGCTCTCACAAGGAACCCAGAGATGGGTTCAGTCACGAGGGAGAGAGTATCATTTCTGTCACCACGCCCAGGGCGTTGACTCCTCAAGGGATCTGCCTGCTGTTTATTTCTCATTATTCAAATTTGCTATTAATGAAGTGTGCAACCTAATGACTGCACATTTTAAAAAAACATCCTCCCTAGCCCACTTTCCGTGATGTGTGTTTTGATGTGGGCATTCCTAAAGCGACCCAGAGAACGATGGCTGACCTACGTAGCTTGGCACAAGAGGCGATGGAGACGGTTGAGCCTATTATTTTCTCCTCCAGCCTGATTTTGTCACACGCAGCTCATCACTGGCAAAAGCAGTGATGTTCAGGTGAGATGCCTTCATTACAGCAAATAAGATTCCAGGCAGGTCATCCACCAAATGAGAAGATACTCTGTGTTGACTTTATTTTTAACTAGTACCTTAAAGCTATCTGAATTAAACTACCAGCCACAATGGTTACTTTTTCTTTCTTTCTTTCTTTTTCTTTTTCTTGTCTTCACAGTTCACAGCATATAAGGGGGTGGGTTTAAAACGAGACCCGTAGACTAGGAAACAAAGAACGGAGGTGCCAGACTTGGGTAGGGAGAGAGTCGAGGAGAATCAGGGGAGGTTAGAGAAAATTGAAGCAGAGGTTAATACCCCGCTGATCCACTAATTCCACTTTCCCAGAAACGGAATGGGCCAGTTGACAAATGCTTTGGCGAGCTTTCCTTTGAAAATAATCTGTTTCAATAACAGCCATCCTGGCTTGGCCTGGCAGCACTCAGTTCTGCAGACTCATTCTGCAATTCCCAACTGTGGCGCTGTCTGTGGGGCTGGCCATCCGCGTCTCTCTCAGAACAACTGGTACAGCTGGGAGGTACCCACGCGGTAGCTGATAGACAATACCCAAATACACAGTCTTTGTGAGGTACAACCCAAGTGTGTATTTAAATGATAGCATTTGTCCGAGTTAACGTATGGGAGGACTTTTGGCTACAAGCATTCCTCAATGGAGCAAGCATACTCTAAGCTCGGCTGTGATCCGACTATCCAAATGTGAACCAATGTGACGCTAACAGTAACAGTCGGCTGGGTCAGTTGTAATATTTAAGCCATACTCCCCACGTTCAGTGTTTTCTTTTATAACTGAAAGCCCTCTACCCTGAAATCTCACTTCAGAAATGTGTGCCAAAGGTTCCCGAACACGGGGCATGGATTGAGTAGTCAAGGGCTAAAGGGTCTTTCTGAAGCCAGAGAAAGCCTAATCTTGTGTTTTCCTAGCAATCCCCAACTGCTGTGTGAGGAGTTAAGAGAGAGGGCTGGTTTGTCCATATTCTTGCCTAACAGTATTCTTGCACGTACTAAACGGAACAATAGATACTTATTCAGGACCTGGCGAAACGACCAGACTATGAGAAGTGTCCAATATATGGTAGATTGTTTTAAATTAAGGTTGCCACCACTTATAAAGACGAATAAACATGGTAAATAGAGCGATGTTCTCAAAGGTATCAGAAAACACAGAGGTGAACAGAAGATAAATAGGAAGCAAGACTGACAGATGATAGGTAGATGAGCAAACGTGTTTTATAGTATAGGGAAGATGTGGCAGAGGCTGTTTGTTTCATATTTCAGGAGTCATAAACAGAAACCATCTGGGGCCAACCCTTGGGGGAACTCAATTCCAGGTACTCACAGGTGTTCCAGGGCGTCCAAACCAGTGAAGGCCTTTTTGGTAATAGATCGAATGCGGTTTCCCTGGAGTATTCTGGAGGGTAGGAGGGGGACAGGGTAACAATCACATTGTAATAAATTTTTAAAAAGCCATTTAAGGAGCAGAACTCTTATAAACGGGACCATTCTCCTTTGTGAACAATACTGTTCTCTTCAAGGAGACAATGTGACTTGAAATACCAGACCCCCGATATCATGTTCAGTCACATGATTTAACACGGGTTTCAAAGCATTCAACAGACACCTCCAGTAGGAGCTTGAGTGAGAAATGCCTCCATGGGCTCATAGACTTGAATACACGGTCCCCAGTGGGCAGTTCTGTTTGTGAAGGTTATAGGACTTTGAGGATTTGAAGCCTTGCGGGAGGAAGGACATCACTGGGGTCAGGCCTGGTGAGTTGACAGCATGCCCCATTTCCAGCTCACTACTGCAGAGACATTAAGCTGTCCAGAACGATGAGCCAAAACAAAACTCTTTGTTTTCGGTTGCTTTCGGTCACCGCATTTTACCACAGCACCAGAGGAGTGATTGACACACTCAGCAAACACAGGTGCTAAGCTGGTGCCTCTAGGAAATCACGCTGCTCCAGGGCGTAGCTTGCTCCCCTCTCCTCTGTGGCTACCCTTCATCCCCAGCTGAAAACAGAACAATCTACAAGACCCTTTCGGGGCTGACTGTCAAGTGTTTGCATCCTTTGTGGACCCTGATGCAGTGTGATTGATGGACGGTGGACTGCTTCCCTTGAGAGCTCATGGTCATAGCACGCTGCTGGGGTTTTCTAAAGGTTGGCACAGACACACACACTCCCTTCAACACGGTGGTCATTCCTAATGGGTAGCAGTCAAAATAAATCTCAAGTTCTTATCTAGATATCAAAATGAATTAGACAAATCCCAGGACTGAAATTTCTTCCTTTCGCTCAAGGAAGAAAAGCTAATTGATACGCACACATCATGGGCAATAGCACGCACCTGGAGGAAGGACCTAGGGTGCCACCAGACGACATCTACTTCTAATGTCTCTATGATGTCAGCTTGGGGATCTGACTTCAATTAAGATAATAATCTTAAGTCATAGAGGAGGCAAATTAAGAGGCAAATTATACTCACAGTCGCCTCAATTTGTCCAGCCCAGAGAAGGCTCCATTCATGTCTTCAATAGTCCATGAAATTTCATTGTTTTTCAGATCCCTGATGAAAACACAGTGCTCTCCTTAGACATACTTCTCAGAAACCTCACATCACCACCCAGGTGGTGTGCCCAAAGTCCTCCCAATTGCCCCACCAGCTCCACCCACTTCAGAAGAAGAAACGCAGTTCTCCAAGGTGCCTCTTACATCCTGAACTCTGCACTCAACATTTGAAACATTTTCCCCAAACCAAGACAGCCAACCCAGCCCTGTCAAATCTCCTATCAAGATGGCTAAACCCTGCAGTCTCAAACAACTTGAAAAATACATTAAATTTTAAAACCAAGTTCCCATCACACAAAGAGATATGCGCCAAAGCATGCAGCAAACACTGAAGAGATTTTTCAAACAACCAGTTAATTCCACACTTTTCTTTCCCTTAGGAAAGAAATCAGGTTGTGGTTAACCAGAAGAGCCAACATTCACCTTCCTATAACTTTTTTTTTTTTTTTTTTTGCTCTGGGTTATTTTTAATCTATGTTTTATAAAGAAAAAAAATAGTGGACTTAAAATTGTTTCTCTCTTTAACAGTTCTGAACTTCCTAGTGATCCTGAGAAGGAAAGCTGCAATCACCGGGCAGTCTGATCAGTGTACTTTTTAATCCCTTTAAGAAACACACATGGATGAAATGGATCTATTCTAATCAAACTGCTCTGGGAAAGATTAAGACCCCCCACTTTAGAGGCTGCACGCATTTCCTCAACAACAAAGGAAATCTGCTGGGAGAAAAGTGGGCGCATTTAGGAACCAATTAGGTTCGTGTACCAAGAGCAAAATGTGGAACTTACAAAGTCTTTAAACTGGAAAGCCCCCGGAAGGCACAATCTGCAATGTAGCTGACTTGGTTGTGTCCAATGTGGAGGGTATTTAGCAGACTCAGGCCCAGGAAACTGGAATCGTCGAGCCTCGATAAGTGGTTGAAAGTTAGGTCCCTGCAAAGAACAACAACAACAAAAATAGCTTTTCTCTTTCCATTCAATACAATAACCTGTTTTCTAAAAGAGAGGTGGTTAAAAAAAAAATGTTAACTACCATAATCCTGTTTTAACACTCTGCCCTCACAGTATCCAGGTAAGCATTCCTTCTCATCTCAGCAATTAAAATTCAATAAACAGCCCATGAAACTGCTTTTATCAATGTGCCACAGAGCCAAAGAGAGCAGAGCTGGCTTCGACTTAATCACAACCAAAAATGCAGGGACAACAGAGGGCACTTAGGAAAGTGGCTGTCACCTGGGAAACTCTGTTATGAAAATTTCACGGATCCGTGGTAAGGACCTCCTGTTCCAGCACGATCTTTGCTCCTCAAACCCGAGGACAATAAAAGGCAACTTACAGCTCGCTGAGTTTCTGGCAGAACTCCCAGGCATCCTCGCTGATCCTGTTGATGGCATTCTGGCTCAGATGAAGCTCCCGCAGCATCAGCAAGCCGTAGAGCCAGCCTTTGGTGATCTCAGTGAGGTTGTTATGGTCTAGCTGCCTACAGGTACAACGAGAACCAAAGGCGGGATCCGGAGTTCATAATCTAGTCTCGACATGCATGGCTGCCTGCAACCCATGACGTCTCCCTCATGTGCCTAGATATTTGGCTTGGATATATAAAGACATCAGCAAAAGGTTTATGTGCTTCTAAATTCTCAGATCGTCTGAAACGACACTGAGTCACAAATTACAGCTGTGATCATATAGTATGAGAATTTAATGTGGGTTTTCAATAAGAGCTACCGAGGGTCTTCAATAAGAGTACCGAGTATTCTAGGGTCATTCTATCTGAGTGGAAACCGTGATAACCCACACTTACAGGATTTCCATGTTGCTCAGACCCCAGAAAGCTCCATCCATAAGCTTTGTTACTCCATTTCTTTGCATTTTCAGAGACTTCAGTGCCCCAAGCCCTTGGAATGTGAGTCCATCCACGTTCTTAATCTTGTTTCGGTTCAGTTCACTGCATTGGATGTTACGATTAAGCAGTTAGTTCATATGACAATAAAATTCTAGAGGTAGTAATAAAATGTGTCATATACTACTACAATATATTTAACCCAATCAGTGCTAAACTACACAGAATGTTTTTAAATTTCCCAGACTTTTTATTGACAAGAATTTCTTTTTTCTTTTTTTTTTTTTTCAATTTATTATGGGGGGATGAATATCTGTGTAAAACTGCATGATATATTTTTGGAATAATATGGGAAGTACATAGATTTTCATTTCTACACTGTTGTCCACTAAGGGTAGCAGCAAACAAATTGTCATTCATCTTCTGTGGATGCAGAATTAGAGCCATAATCATGCCAGGAGGTCTACGCAAGAGCGGCACAGAAATCCTGCTCCATATGCATGCAAAGTTGGTTACCGTCATTTCAAATTAGTTTTCAGCTTGGTGCTTCCCTGCAGGCTGCAGCTCTCTAATTCTGCTGAACACTGGAACCACCTAGGGAGCTTTAAAAGTTCTCAAAGCCCAAATTGCAACCCCTAGAGGTTTTAGTATAATTGGTGTAGGGTGCAGCCCGGGAGCTGGGGTTTTGAAAAGCTCCCCAAGTCTCTGTAATGCGCAGCCAAGGTTGAAAAGCGCCACTGCGGGAGCCCCGTTCACAAACCAGTCTACCGTCCTTAACAAGACCGTTCTCTACAACCACTTAGCTATCAAAGCGTCCTGGAGTTTTTGGTATTATTCTCACAAACCACAGCGATTGAGAGACCCTGTGGTTTCCCCAGGTCCAAAATGACACCTTTGTGAAGGGGCCGCTCAGTCATCGTGCGGCTCGCTCCTTCAGCAGCCCTCTAACATGTCCTGTCAGGCAGCAGCTGGCATGAGATAACCGAGAAAGCCTTTTCCCAATCTGGAGATTCCACCGCTCTCGCCATGAGAGGGGAAGGCAGTTACCTGCTTCTCCCTAAACTTCTCCTGCCAAAGGTTTAGAGGTGAGGATGTGATATCCAAGAGGCCACTGCACTTACAGGTGCTGCAGCTGGGGCAGTTTAAACATCTTGGGGGGCACGGCTGAGATGCGATTCCTGTTCAGCTTCAGCACCAGGAGGGTGCTTGCCAAGTTGTCAAAATATCCCGGTTCCATGGACATAACTCGGTTGCTATTGATATACCTGTTGAGAGTTTGAAGGTCAGAGGATTGCTCAGGTTTCTATGGGAAGTCAGAGTGCATTCAATCTCCCCACTGCAAAAGCTCTCCAGAGAACCTGACTATCAGTGGGTACTTAAAAGTTTTCAACACCGAGGTCCCTGTAAACAAATTGAGGTTTATACATATGGGCTGGCACATTGGCTCACTGGCAGGATCCTCACCTGGTATGTACGGAGAAGCCCTGGGTTCTATATCCAGTACCAGAAAAATAATAAATAAAAATAAAAAGATCCACATACTGCAGCCTTAATATAAAAATGCATGGTGCAAGCTCAGGCACTCCAACACTTATTCTCCAGCACAGGTACTTTTTTTAGAAGGTGGTAAAGCCTTTGGGAGGCGGGGCCTAGCTGGAAGAAGTAGACTGCAGGGGGCGGGACTCGGGAGTCTTAC
>CABHPH010119063.1:0-27035 GCA_902168325.1 Peromyscus nudipes | reverse complement strand
TGCCTGTGGAGAATGAGGTTTGAGCTTGTGTGGTGGCACTGGTTGTGTAGATGACCTCTGTTGATGTATGTGGGGTCCCTGTGGTCTCTGTTGTGGTTTGTAGAATGGTGCTCTGAGGCCTGGACGTGGCAGCCGATGATACTGTGTGTTGGCCGGTAGGGGTGCTAAGCATCTCAGAAGTTGTCACAGAGGAGGTTGATGATGATGGCAGTGGTTTGGTCAGAGAGGACTGAGATGCTGATGGTGTTGGGAAGGTGATGGTGGTCTGCTGGGAAATTCCCGAGGGCCTCGTGGTGTGTGTTGTGCTGGAGATGACAGCAGCTGTGGGTTGAGGGTTGGTAGTTCTTGGCTGATTCGGACTGCTCTGTGTGCCTGAGGAGGTGTTTATTGTTATGGTACCAGTAATACTGGTGGTGGGCCTAGCTGAACTGCCTGTGGGTGGAACTGATATGGACTGATGGGCCGTCATGGAAGTAGGGTGAGAAACGATGGAAGTGTAGCTTCTGGTTGTGGAGAATGAACTTTGAGATTGAGAAGTGGCCCTGATTGTGGAAGTGATAAGAGGTGATGTAAGTGTGGGCCTTGTTCCCTCCTTTGTGGTCGTAGCAAGAATGGTGCTAAGTATCTTGGGGGTGGATGCTGTTGAGACTGTTTCTGTGCTTGTGGGCGTCCTAATTGTCTGTGAAGGTGGTGTTACAGAGGAGGTTGAAAATCCTGGCAGTGTTGTGGCCAAAGAAGTCTGAGGAGCTGATTGTGTCTGGAAGGTGATTGTGGTCTGCACAGAAGTTTCTAAGGGGGGGCCTGTGGTGTGTGTTGTGCTAGAGACAGGAACAGTGGGTGGAGGGTGTGTGGTGTGTGGAGTAGGAGGCCTGCTAGGTGTTCCTGAGGTGGTGTGCACCACAGGGGTGCCCGTTCCTCCCACGGTAGACCTATTGGGTGTTGTAGTGAGTGAAAGTGATGTGGGCTGATGCTGAGTTGTATTGGAAGGGTTTGTTAAGGAAGCTGAGGTGGTTTGTGTGGAGAATGAATTTGAGGTTAGGGTTGTGTAGTTGGTTGTATAGGTGCCTGGGGCTAATGTTTGTGTTATTTCTGTTTCCTCTACTGTGGTGGTTTGAAACATGGTGGTGGATGGGTTTGTTATGGAAGGTGATGGTAGTATATGTGAAGTAGTTGTGGTCATGAGAGTCTGAGATGTTGGTGTCACTTCTGATGTAGAAAGTGTTGGATTTAAGGAGGCTAATGAGCTTTGAGTCCTTGGAAAAGTGGTTGTTGTCTGGATAGATGTTTCTGAGGGAGCAGTTGTGGAGTGTTCTGTAGTGTGGAAAGAAATGGTTGGTTGAGAGTGGGTGCTCCATGTCATGTGTGTTGGCTTAGTTTGAGATACTGTGTTTGGGGTCCAAGTATTTGTATTAGGTGGTGGTAGGCTATTGCTTTGTCCTGTTTGATGTGTGGTCAGGGTAGTCTTTCCTGAGAGAGGTAGTTCTGTGGTCTCAGTTGCATGGCTTGTTGTGGCTGGACGGTGACTTTCCTGTTGGGCTGATGTCACTGTGGATCATGGCAGTGAATAATGTTCAGTTTATGCTTATAGTCCTTTACATATGCTGTGCTGTGTCCCTGGACTGGCTTTTCTCTGTTTTCTAACCATGCTGTATTACCTGTGAGTAGTTTCCTAGCTTATGAGGCTCTTGGCTTTCTTTGGTGAACTTTGCTGTTCTAGCTCCCCTCCTTTACACGTATCGTGATGTACCCCTTTACCTCATTCCTGCCTGTCCTGTGTGGCCTGAGGCGTGGCTGGTTGTCATGCTGTATTCCTTTCTCTCTGCCACTTGTCTGCCCCATTGGCTCCCCTCTCCCTCACCCCCTTAGTAATACAGACCCTCTCGTTGAATTGGATATGCTATACTGAGGGTCAGAGTTGGACATTTGACTCGGGTGCCCTGGCTTCCCATGGGCCTTGACTCACCTCGGCTGGTGGACATCTCAGGCATTACTGAGGTTGGTGGTGTCACTGTGGTACTCTCTGTGAACTGAGCTGTGGTCTTTGTGGATGAGCTGGGGGAAGATGCTGTGGGCTTGGTTGTGGCCTGTGTCACTGGGAGCCTCGTGGGTGTTGACCTCGGTATGGATGTAGGAGGCAAAGGTGATGTCAGGGGTGCAGTAGCCTCAGTGGTTCGAGGGTATTCTGTAGAGGAAAGTCATGGCAACACCTCTTTCCCACTTGCTTTTCCCAGGTGCGTGTTTAAGTCCCCGGCTCTTTGCTCCTGCCTTCAGGATGCTTATTGTTATCTCTTCATAGTTTGATGAACACCAGTCTTGTCCCTTTCCTAGCCTGCAAGTCCACCTAGCTGGTGTGGACTCAACTCAAGGGCAGTAACCACACAGGCTCTCATGGGCCACTGATCATCCCTCTGCCCACACTTCTGCTCTTTGGGCTGATGTTCCTTTCTCCTTGGTGTCCCCAGCAGCATCTGGGATTGCTGTTGTATGTGAGTGGGGCAGGCTTCAGGATGGAGGCCTAGAGGATCCCATGTATATTCTAGTGGAAGTTTCAGACAGCTTTGAATGGCCACACTGAGTGACCAGCTAGCTTGAGTTGGAAGCTACGTTTTCAGAAAAACCTCCACCCTGCCTTTCATGCCCAGGGAATTCTGTGCTGAGACACTGCCTTCAGGCGTATCTCAGTGGGAAGACAATGAGAGCCTCTCCCTACCCTAGGACTCTACTGCATCCCTCCTTTTTACCTGAGGAGACTGTGGATTTCTTGGGGGTGGTCCAGTCTGTTACTTCCTCAGTGGAGGATGGGGTTGAAGGTGCTGGGGTTGGAAGACCTGGCAAGTAGGAGGGGCCCACAGGTGTAGCTGCAGAGCTGGAACTGTAGAATTCAGTGCTGGTGGGAGTTGCCGTGGTGGGCTGTGAACCTGTGTGGGGCATAGGTGCTCTCATGGATAGGCAGGATCTGGCTCTGGTGCCTCTTTGGGAAGAGACTGATCTGCCGGCTGAAGGGCTAGGCCAAAGGTACAGGGTGGCTCATGGACCTATGAAGGCAGCATGGACTCCTGACAGGCTTACCTGTGGAGGCCTTGCTTCCTGCTCAGTCAAAGATCAAGTGAGTCAAGTGGCCCTGGCCAATGGCTGTCCAGGAGCTAAGTTTTGTATGCTGTTTCCCTTCTGACCTGGGACTGCAAGATACATTACCCACCCTCCCAGGACCTGGCAGACGCAGAGACTGGGCTGGTGGGATGGGGAGGGCTGTCCACTGGAGCTAAGGTGAGCCCCAGTCTGGAAGCCTTCATCCTGTGGTACCAAGTGGGTGAGCAATCACCTGTGGTGGCTGGCGGTAGTGTGGTAGTGGGTGGTGCTGCAAGAGAAGGGAGCCATCAGGAATTGCTGCTTGACTGTCCCTCTTCCTCCCTCCCTTGCCAGCCTGGCAGGGAGAGTAGGGGACCAGCCAGGGTGCCATGGCAGGGTAGTGTAAAGCTGGGTTCATAGGAAAATTCCCATTGTGTACCCAAGTTACCTGGCTGGCTTGGGGCACCCTGCCCTAACATTGTGGCTAAGCAATGGCTGGAATGGGGTATAGAGCAGAGGCCAAGGGGACCAGCACTGCATTTTTGTTTCTGCTGTGTACTATGACACTGTTCAAGCCTGTGTGTCAGTATCCTGAAGGAAAGCATCTAGGAAGGAGTTACTGGGGCTGGACAGGCTTGATGCATATTTTACCCACACAAGGGCTGTGCTCCCTGGTGGCAGGAACATCTGCTGGACTTACCACAGGGTACACAGGTCCCTTCTTTGTGGTCGAAGTACTCATCGTGGGAGCAGTTGTAGCATCCTGGGCAGAAAAGGGTCAAGCTCAGCACTCCTTTTCACACCCACCAGCCCCACTTGTCTGCGGGGACCACTACTGTTCTGTGCTCCCTTCTCAGCTCTCCCGCCCCCACCTCCTTCCTCCCCCTTCACACCAGCTTCTGAAGTCACCTGCTGGGCTCCGGAGCTCTGCCCTGTGTGTCCTTGCTCTGGCTCTTGGCGCCTGTGTCTGAACTGCCTTTTTATGTCTTTGATTTTGAGACATCTCACTATTTAGCGCTAGCTGACCTGGAACTCACTATGTAACCCAGAATGGCTTTGAACTTACAGAAATCTGCCTGCCTCTGCCTCCTGAGTGTTGGGACTAAAGGCGTGCGCCACCAGGACTGGCCTAATTGCTCTTTTTTGATGTGGAGACCAACGTCTCTGTCCCAACTCCTGCCCCTCTGATCTTCTACTCTAGAGCAGCAGCAGCCATCCAGCTGTGCTGTTCCTGTGGCATCTGTCCTAACTCCCACTGTGGTAGGTGTGTCAGCAGACAGGTTTTTAATTCCTTAGTTTGCTTTTTAAGGATCTTTCCCAGGCCAGAAAGAAGGGCTAGTTTGTGTGAGGCCAGGTCCTCAGTCAAGAACAAGGCCTGGAATTCAGGACACATTTGCTGCGTGTGTGAGTGAGTGGATGTGTGAGTGGATGAATGTGTGCTGAGTAATGTGTCGGTGAATGAATATATGAGAGTGGATCTGTGGGTGAACAAATGAATGCATTATGAATAGATGTGTGCATGAAAAAATGAGTGAGTAGACCTATGAATAAATGAATGAACAAAAGCCCACGTGCATGGCATGTGCATCCCTGTGCTTGATACCTTCAATGTTTGTGTCCGGGAAGCTCCCCAAGCTGCCAGGGCAGAGACAGGGCTGGTAGTGCCACGTGCAGTTGGCTTCTTGAGCATACTGGTATTCCTTCTCACCCACCAGTGTGTGGATGTTGTAGAAGTCACAGTAGACAGCTGAGAAGAAGAATGTGCATCAGCCGTCATCGAGGCCTAAGTGCCAGAATGAAGGGCTGGGTTCTGTTTGAGGCTGTCTCCTCTTGATGGGTCTGGGAAGGGAGAACCTGGGGAACAGCTGGTGACCCAGGGCTGCCCTGCAGGGTCCAACCTGGTGCCTGCCTGGAGAGAGGCTTCTGGGGTATGCCCCTGGGTGGAGCAGGTTTGGGCATGGGGCGAGACACTCACGGCAGAAGTCTGGGGCCCTCCAGTCCACACACACGCCCTTGTCCAGACAGGCCTTGGCATAGGCAGCCACTGCATCGCACAGACACTCGCAGTCTCCGCCCATGTCGCAGCCACAGGTATCGCGCACGCAGGCCTCATAGTAGGGCAGGTGGTATACCTGTGCAGTGGAGGGTCTCATGTTGGCACTTGGCTCGCAGTGGTGGCAAGGTGGAGTTAGACTTTGCTGCCTTGGGGTATAGATATTGGGGGAATGCCCTGGCACTCGGAGAGAGCGTCTTCTGGCATAAGCTGCCACTGTCAGTGGTGGCCACCTTCTGGAGGTCAGCGCTGTTGGTGTCAGTCAACCCTGCCCTGGGGTGTCTGTTAGAAACAACTCCTGTTGGGACCAGGGTATGGCAAACCAAGGCTGAGTGTCTCTTGCTTGAATACCTGATCCTCTTAGGATCTCTACTCCCTTCTTTGGCCTTCCTGGACACCCCAGGTGGCCCCTGGCTACAGAGCCTTTGCACCGCCTGGGGTAGCTCCCTGTTGTTTTACTAAGGACCACATATTAGGGGATATACTGAAAACTCTTGTGTCCAAAAATTCTTAGCCCTGGCCAGGGCTGGGTTCCTATGACTGAATATCTCTTCTCTGGGCCATGCATCCCGGAGCAGCTAGCTGTCTGCCTGAGGTGACGCTTTACTCAACTGTCTTGTCTGCTGTGGTCCTCTAGTGGGCAGAGGTCTGGGTACTGCTAACCATCTCTCTAGCTTGTGGATGGCCCTGGCCTCAGGTGATGGGTATTCTCCTCTCCACACCTGAGGCCTCCAGCCAACCTCGAGTCCCGTGGTAGGAGGACTGTGTCTCATGTCTCCATCTTGGAGGACAGGGCCTACCTTACTGTGGCAGGCGGCAAAGGTTTGGCTGTTGATAATGTTGCATTTGCGCTCAGCCCAGGAGCGCCGGAAGGTATTTAGGCTACAGGGATCCACCACGTAACTCGCATCCCCACACAGTGGATTTTCCTTCCATGAGTTCACAAACTCCAGTTCACTGGATGCCACGTACTGGCTGCGTGTCTCAAAGTCATCCTTCATGTTCCCATTGGAGTTGCCACACAAGCCACAGAGGGCATCCTGTGGGAGCAATTGCTGAGGAGCCATGCAGGCTTCATGGAAGATCCCTCACCCTGAGACCAGCTGGGACCATGGTTCAAAAGCAAGCATGCGGTGAGTACCTGGGTGGCACGGCGGATCTTGATAGAGACACTCATGTGCTTGTTCCACACAAGTGTCAGGTTGAGCCTTCCAGGGATGCCTATGTCCAGGATAAGATTTAGGGGGCTGGGCTTCACCTGAAGGTGCACCAAGGGTTCTTCACCGCTGACCGTGTAGTTCCTGTCTGCCATTGTGATGGATAGCCCCTGTGTGGGGAGGGCTGTCACCACTTGGTCTCTTTTCCTGCCCACCCTAGTGCCCCGGCTGCCTGTGATTTGAGTGTTTGGAAGGTAGAGGTGTAATCCAGCATAATAAATTTCCATCTTTGTGAGGATTGGGAGTTCAAAGCCAGCCTAAACTGCATGATAAACTTGAGGCTAGCCTAGGCTACATGAGACCCTGTCTCAAAACAATAACAAGAACAGTGAAAGACATGTGTAGGCGTATCTGCTGGGAGCCAGTTCTGGACAGAAGGTTCTAGACACATGGAAACAGATTTCAGCTTCCTGAAGAAATGAAATGCTGTACATCCCTGGGAAACTGGTGGAGACCACAAGTTCTGAGTGTGTAACTACCCAGTGGGTCACCAATCTCTGGCCAACCCTTCCCGTCATACAGATGAAGGATTGTGGGAGGGCTATGCAGTGAAGGTGGCGGCTGGGAGACCTGGGAGGGAACTGATCAAAATCCAGCCCTCCCCCACCCTGTGGGACCCAGCCACTTACACCCAGGGAGATCTTGATGGCTCGGGAGCAGGTGACCCCTGATTTCCCACAGATGACGTTCTCTGTCAGGACCTTGAAGGTAGGCTGTGAGCTGTTGGCACCGCAGTCGTCCTGCAGGAAAGGGTGTTGAGGAGAAGCCCCCGTGGTCCCCACCCTGGCTCCTTGCAGCCTTGGCACTGGACGCAGTGGTTACCGTGACCAGAGTGTACTCGCAGTTGCCGTCAAACACAAAGCGCTGTCCGTCGAAAGTTATGACGTGGCCTTCACCATACAGGACACAGGTGGATGGGCACTGTGCACTAAGCTGGCAGGTCCACTTCCCCTGGGAGCAAGTGCTGGGGAGATAGCAGGGGAGGACTAGTAAGAGGCAGTTCTTCCACACAAGGAGGTGGGCTGGAGACCTGGGCTGTGACCTTAGGATACCCTACCTCGGGAAGCCCCACCTTGGGACAACTTACTTTTTTTTTTTTTTTTTTTGGGACAACTTACTTTTGAGAGTCCTTGCCTGCCCAGATGGCCCTCAGGGTCTGGGTGTTCAGGCTAAGGCATGACCTACCAATTCTTACAGTCAGTATGGAGCTCAGAGCCACCAGGATAGGACACCCCTGCAAAGTCACATGGGCATTCCTCTGCAGGCACACACTGCCCGTCGCTGTTCTCATAGAGCCCCTTAGGACAGATACAGCCAGGTTCGCATTTGGTGGGTACCTGGTGGGGAGACAGGGTTCTTAGCTTCTCAGCGCTCTGCCACCCCAGCTCCAGCTTCGAGACTCCCCATGTTTTTCCTTTTGTCTAGCCTTCCCTAAGGTCCGTGGCAGCTGAGTTTTGCTTCTAGAGAAGCCACCCTTCCAGTAATGTTCTAGGCACGCGCGCGCGTGTGTGTGTGTGTGTGTGTGTGTGTGTGTGTGTCTGTGTGTCTGTGTCTGTGTGTGTGTCTGTGTCTGTGTCTGTGTATGTGTGTATCAGAATGGGCTGCCACATGCACAGGGACAGGTGGCCATAGTTCCCAAGCTGGGAGCCAGTCCATGTCCTCACAGAATTGTATAGACAAGTACCCTGTCCTCCAGCTACCCAGCTGCCAGTCAGCTCTTGACTCAATACCAGCACTAGCTATTGGGACAGAGACATGGCTAGAGGGCCATTGTGGGTGCAGCATGTCCCTGCCCTGCACTGGGCTCCTGTAGATGTGTGGGAACCCTCCTCACTGCTTACACAGTCAATGCCTGTGGCCAGCATCTGGCACGTGGGGGCACATGCAGCCCCGAACTTGTCTTCTGATGACTGGCTGCAGGACTGCAAGGTCTTGGGTTCTGGGCAGGATGCTGCAGGGAGGAGGAAGACAGGTCAGGTGGGCTGAGGGATGCCAGGTGGTGTAGGGGCCTGCTGAACAGGGTCTCCGGGCTAGCTCCTGGTATACACTTACCCAAAAACATCGCGGCCTGCCGTGGGCAGCTCAGGCGGCCATTGATGCAGTAGCTGTAAGAAAGGGGCAACGGCACATGAGCTCCCAGATGTGCAGGGCCCCTCCCTCACATACCAGGCATTGCCCAGCCCTGCCCTCCATACCATATGACCCCATTGATCATGGTTGACTGATCAGCCTGGACGAACTTGTAGCTGTCCAGCAGACAGGGGCACTGGGCCTTGTGCACACATTCTGCCTTATGGTTCAGGTAGGTGCCCTCAGGACAGTTGCAGCCATCCACTGGCACAGCACTTGCATGACACTCTGTCTCAGGATCCGACAGAGACAGGCAGGTGCGGTCACAGGCCTTGCTGTCGTAGCTGAATGTGCGGTTGCCAGTGCAAGGCACAGCTGTGGGGGAATTAGGGGTCAGGTTCTCAGGACAGAAAGCTGTGTGGGGAAAGGGTCTGGGGCTTGGGGATGTGATGACTAGCAGGCAGAGAAATGGCTGAGCAGAGTTAGTTAAGGCCCTGGAATTCCTCAAAATGACCACAGGGGCTCTGTTGGGTTCCAGGCTCCCATTCCTCCTGTGTCCACAGCCTGGCCCTTCGGACCCCTCCACAGCCCCTCCCCACAGCCAGCACTCACTGCAATTGTCCACGCTGCTCCTCCAGCCCAAGAGCAGGATGCCTCGGGCGGCGCAGGCATGGGCGTAGGCCCCCAGTGCAGAACAGATGTGAGGGAAGGTCTCCTCGTAGTTGCAGGCCTGGTACACACACCTCTGTGGGGAGGGCAGGACCCAGGTGTCTAGGACTGCATCTGCTGCTACCACTTCCCCTTATCCCCTCCTCAAATACCCATCGGACCCACCTTGTAGAAGGGCTGGGGGTTCACCGCAGTGTGGCACTTCTCAAACACACTGCCCTTCCTCAGCAGCATGGAGCAGTGGGTCTCTGCGCACACCTCTGGGGACAACAGGTGCAGTTGCGGGTGTCCTGTTCCCTTCCCATCCCAACAGGCTTAGGTGGCTGAGGGTGGGGTGTAGGGACTCACTGTTGAGCTGGCTCATGGAGCAGGGGTCAGTCTCACGCTCTAGGGCAGCTGGACAGTTCCCTGCGCGCCAGGAGTCCACAAAGAGTGAGGCAGTGCCTTCATCAATGCCCATGCTGGTTGTGAAATCATCCGTTGTATCACCATTGAAATTGCCACAGAGCCCTGAAGGGGCCAGGATGTGAGAGCAACGGAGTGAGTCCTGGCCCGCCCATCCAGTTCCTCCGTATACCCTAAAGCTCTCCTCTCTCCAGCTATGCCCCTCTGGTTAATCATCACTGTCCTCATAAGGCTGGGGCTATGGGTTCCCTGGATGTAGAGAACCAGTATAAGGCACTCCTGGGTCCCCTCTGCATCTAGCTGCAGCAGAGACAGCCAGGCTGACCCAGCAGGACAGTGGCTCACCTCTGGTCTGGCCTTTGAACTGGGGCCCGACTGTGATGTACGCCTGGAAGACGGGCTGCAGCTGGACCACAAGTTCCAGTCCAAAGGTGGTAACCATCTGGAGGTGGGTAGATGTCTGCCTGAAGATGGTGATGTTGTCTGCAAGATTTCAGGGCTAAGCAGGCTATCCCTGCTGCCAAGCCCCAAAGGCACAGCAACACAAAATTCTCAGTGCCAACCCCAGAAGGACTCACGTGTCTTGTATGGCAGCAACTTGGTGTCCCCATTGTTGGTGACCACTTCATCCTCTGAGATGACAATTTTGTCCTGGAGGGACAGAGGAGTATGAGCAGGGAGTAAGAGAAGCAGGAGCCAGTTGCTGGGTCTGCAGCGATTGTCCACAGCGTGTGCTTGATTCAGGGCAGATAGCCTTACCTTCTTGGACAGGTAGATGATAGACACTAGGGAAGTCTCTGAGTGTGAGTAACCTGACTTGTCATACACAGCCATGAGGGTGCCTTCATTGGGAAGCAGTGGGCTCTGGGGAGGTGAGGAGTGGGAGTGAGTGGGGAGGTGAGTGGACAGACTTCCCTTCCCCCAGCCCTAGGCTCCTCCTACCTGGAGAAGAGTGTAGGTGCAGGTGCCATGGAAGCGGTAGGGTCTGGCATCGAAGGTGGTGACAAAGGAGCCACCTTCTAGGGAGCAGTGGCCAGGACAAGGCTGCTTCGTGCACGTCCAGCGGCCCATGGTACACTGGCTGCAGGTGGGCGTTGGGGTAATCCCCAGTGAATTGTGAGGCCCAAGGTAAATGGTACCCATTCTCAGGTTCCATGCCAGCAGAACTTGTTCTCTATACTTACCAGGTTTGGCAGGCTGTCCTTGTGATCTCCCCAGGGCCATAGACCACACCATTGAGCATACAGGGGCACTGGCTGACTGGCACACAGGACTGGTTTTTGGATATATCGTCAAGTAGTGTATCTGAGGGCATGGGCTCAGGTTGGATGGATGTTCCTTAGGCAGCCTATCACTGTGGAGACTCCTCCCCAGCTGGCTGTTCAGTCAGTCCCAGGCTGTGCTCTTCCTTCCCTCATCCCTGCCAGCCTTGGCAGTTGCCTTGGATGGCTCAAAGCCCACCTCTCCTTAGTACTCTTAGATCCCTCTTCCCCACTGCTCACTCTACATGGAGCCCTGGGTTGACTGAAAGTTTGGGGGTGGGTAGATAAGACCTAGACTTGAGACTTAGATAAAGAATGTCTAGGCCAAGCTAGGTCAGTGCGAGTGAGTTGTGGGGAAAGTGGGTACTGGTCTATGTCCTCACCCTGGGGGCAGAAGCAGCCGAAGGTGCAGAAGCTGGAGCAGCTGTGCTGTGGGTTGGAGCAAGTCTTGACGCAGACCTCACCACACTCCTGGTACACCTGGTTGGCCGGGCACTGGCTCACGGCTGCAGGCAGCAGGCATAGAGTCTGGTAAGAAGATCCTGCCTGCCTTCCTGAGTTCCTCCTTCACTTTTGTTTGGCTCCTTCCCTACCCGAAGCTGCTTTCCCTTTTGCCCTGCCTAGGACTCACGGCAGAGTCCGGGGGTCCTCCAGTTGCGGACAGGCTGGCCGGCCATGTTGCATCGACGGGAGTACTCAGACAGTGTGGCACAGCTGCAGTTCTGCCGGCCTGGCTGGGCACACTCAGCCATGTCTGCCTGGCAGCTCAGCACCAGTGGCTCCTTAGGCACGTCACACCCAGGGGACACCAGGGTCAGTAGCTGGTTGCAGATATGGGCCTGAATAGAGAGCCGCTCAAAGTCATATGGGTGAGGCCACATTTTGTATCATACATACCAGGGCTTGGGAAGCTAGAAGTGGGGGTAGCATTGGCCCCAGAGACCCTTACATAGCCCCCCTGTGTCAGTCACATTCTGGCCTTGGGTTCTGGGCCACCTCACATACGTATCTGGTCTCCAGAGTGGTAGGGCTCGGGATGGCCTCATGGGCACAGATCTCAGTGGGGTCATCTAGCTTCTGGAGTGTGGCATACTTGTGAGGTTCCAGAAGTTTGCCTGGGGGCATAGGACAGAGGTCAGCATGTGGGAACAGACTACAGAGGGACCTGGGGCTTGACCACCTAACCCCAACCTAGCTTACCATCCTCGCTTAGAAATTCATTGTCTGTCTTCCCGTCGAAGTTCCCACACAATCCACACAGCTTGCCCATGTACTTCTTCTCTACCAGGACCTGCAGGGTAGCACTGTTGGTCCCTGTGGGAATGCATAGGGGTTCCCTACCCAGGCTGGAGAGCCCTTGGACTCTTGCTTCAAGGTTCCAGGTGTTCCCACCTCCCCACCCTTCCCTTTGTGGGGTGTGGGGTTCCTTTCCTTGGCTGGATCCTCCTCCTTTTCAAATGGGAAAACTGAGCTGCTATCTAAACTCGGGTCCTCTTGGGTTGCTGGCCAGCAGTCAGTGCTGTCCAGCCAGTCTGGGCTCCTGGGACTCACTCTGAGAAGGGCCCTTCCTGAACGCTGTTTGTCAGCTCATGGCTCTCACCATAAGATGGGCATCTGGACCCCAAATGACAACTAACTCCAGCTCCAGCTGCTTGGCCACCAGCTGCACGCTCTGGCCATATGGTGTGATCTGGAGGCCATTGCTGGTGTAGGGCAGGCTAACAACCCTGTGGGTAAGACAAGTCAGCAACTGTCCCTTCTGCCCCTGACCCTGGTTACCCTGTCCCATAGCTTACCCGATGTCCCTGACAGAGATGATTGCCTTGTTCACAGTGACCACAGAAGCCCCGAGTTCTATGATGATCCGGGATATGTTCCCATCGCTATCTCTCCGCAACTGGATGCTAAAGGTGGGCGAGGCATCCCCACATGTAGCCGTAAAGACATAGTTGCACATCCCTTTGAAATCGTACTCATGGTGGTCAAAGGTGGAAAAGTGGCCAGCTCCCCATGTGGAGCACCAGCCCTTTTCTGGGGCTGCAAAGAAAATGATACACTCCTAG
Source organism: Peromyscus nudipes (assembly GCA_902168325.1). Taxonomy (NCBI): domain Eukaryota; kingdom Metazoa; phylum Chordata; class Mammalia; order Rodentia; family Cricetidae; genus Peromyscus; species Peromyscus nudipes. The sequence continues at coordinate 14,227 of CABHPH010119063.1, read as the reverse complement.
TCCTGTGTCCAATGACCAGGCAGGGCATGTCTGGGATTGCCTGGCCCAGAAGCAGGGAACCTGCAGAGGCCACCATAGCCGCAATCCCATAAGCCCTCCCAGCTCAGGCCCAGGCTCTGCCTTCTGTCTAGGCCTTACAGGATTGCAGGTTATCCTCAGTGTTGGAATCTGTGGCATCTCCAGTCCAGGCACCTGTAAGGCAGGAAGCTATGACTCAGTGTCCCCCAGGGCCAGGCACGGAGGTCACAGTGCCTTGGATGAGAACTCTCGGCTGGAGCCTGAGCTGTGACTTTCATTGCTGGATCCTTCTTGTGGAAACCCCAAACCACAGTACCCCTAAGGCCTGCATGCTATACATGGGTGTGGTCAAGCAAGCATGTGTGCCTGTGTACATGTGTGCGTGTGTGTGCATGTGTGTGTGTGTATGTATGTGTATGTGTGTGTGTGTGTGTTGAGGTGTGGCCCCCTCCTTCTTGCACTCTGGGCCATTGGGCCTCAGGTACTCAGGTCAGTGATGTGATTGCTGTTGGCTCTCACCTGTCTGTGGAGAGTCCTGCTTCCAGGGACCTAGGCTGGCAAAGGAGGTGGTGTCCAGACCTGCATGGGCAGGACCCATGGTTAGTGTTGTGACTGTTATCTCAACTTGTCCCACCCCACTGTCATCCCTGGTGGGTTTGTCCACTTCTACCCGAGGCTGCCCAAGTACACAGCCCCCGTTTGCCCATCATTTGTAGCAGTGCCCTGCTTTGGAACAGCCCAGGCTTGTCTGCAGTATGCTTAACTGAGTAGGTAGCAGGCTCTAAGGGAGGACAAAGGGTGGATTCCAGTCCAAGCCCCGGCATCTCAGCTCATTTTCCCCCAGCTGTAACCTCCTCCTGCTCTCTACGTCCTGGTTTGTTCGGTCATTCATATATTCCATCTTTGGCTTAGCCTGGCTGCAGGAAGCTCCTGCTTGGTGCCTGTCACCATGCCAGGTGCTTTAGGTCCACAGCACAGGGCTTGTTCCTACAAGGTCCCAGGAAGGTGGTACCCACTCATACAGCACACACATGCTGCAGAAGTGACCTGGAGTGATGAGCACATGAAGCAAGGAAGTGTAGTCCGCTGCTACTGTGCATTCTGGAATTGGGAGGGCAGCCTCTCTAAGGAAGTAAGGAACATTGGAACAGGGCCTAGGGCTCTTTCTACTCTGGGGCATGCTGGAGGGACACACTGTCCTGTGGAGGCCAGCGGGGAGTGGAGTAGAGCTAGCAGGACATCCCTGGGGAACAAGTGCCGTGTCGGGATGGGCATCGGTGCCTGTCTGCCAGGATCACTCCCCATTCACTGCTCACTTGAGCCAGACTGCAGAGCTCAGCAGACAGAGAATCAGAATGCAGGAATAGGCTCTGAGGGACTGCTCTGCACAGGGCTCATCTCTATGAAACTCTTGGTAAGGATACAAGAGGGTGGGCCTGGGGTGTGCTGAGAGGTGGCAACCTAGGAGAGGACAGAGGGCTGAGACAGATTTTGGCTGTCTCCTCTGCCAGGCCACACCCAGTTGTGTCGCTGATCTGGCTGTCCAGTCTCCCTGTGGATCTATTCGGTAAACTACCCAGAAGCTGCCTACTCCCCCATCTGGGGCCCTGCACCAGGTTTTCTTCCCCTTTTCCTCCTTGGCAGCCTCCAAGACAGCCACAGTGGGCCCTTGGACTGTGGTAGTCATTGTCACGGTGACTGCCAGGCAGGGCCAGGCAGCCGCAGATGGCTGTGTGAGGGAGGGTTTCTCTGGGGCTCCCATGGGCTGTAATGTCCTGACCCTTCTGCCAGTGCCTTACCTGACACTTTCCACCCTGCTGACCAGCCACATAGTGCATCCTTTGGGACGCAGTTCTCCACCCAAGCTCTCCTGAGGTGTTTGGGGTGGTTGTTTCTAGCTGGGGACCACAGCTGCTCATGTGCACACCCTTCATCAAAGAACAGTCCTCCTGTATTGAGGACAGGCACCCTCCTGAACCAAGCATAGCTTCAGGAGGGTCTCACATGGAGCAGTGAGGGAGGAAGGGGATGCTTGCTTAGCCAGCCAGATCAGCCAAGAATCAACTTCACCATTAGTGGGTGACAGATGTCACAGCCAGATAACTTTCACATCATCTCATGAGCTTTGGGCAAGATGCCCTCTCTCTCACTGCTGCCCATCATCCCCAGATATGTGCACCTGAGTGACGCCAAGAGCAGAGATGGACCAGCTGAGGGCTTGTGTGGCTTGTGGTAATGAGAAAGAACTACCGTGGCAGTTCTGGGTGCTCCTTGAGACTTAGACCCTAGCTCACGCGTCCTCTCTGGCAATACAGTAAGGATCCGGCAGGAACAGGACTCACCCTGAGCCCCAGCCTGGTGCATATCCACCCATTTCCACCCTCAGGATCCAGCAGGCAATGGGAGAGCTAAAGTAATGTCTAGGGCAGTTAGTAGTACCTGCCTCTGTCCAACGATTCTTACGGATGTGGAGAATGGGCCAGGTTCCCTGAACAACACCCCTCAGTAGTTCAGATTTCTCTGTCTTCCAGACAGGATGGGGATGCTGGGGGCCACCCTACTCTATGAGGTGTGAGTATGCTTAGGTCCTGGTCCCAGACCTGGGTCTGGCTCCATTGCTTCACTATTCTGTCTATTGTGCTCCTAAGGGGCTCCTGTCCCATGTAGGTGGTTCCCCGCCCTGACAATTCCCTCTCCCTGGCCCCAGCCTGAGTCTGGCTGCCCTGGTTTTCTTCGAGCTGACCTTTAACTGGAGGCCCTTTTGAAGATGTTCAGGAGACTGACACTTCTCCTGGGACCATCTGCACCTTCTGTTAACTGATTCCTCGGCCATGGCCCACGGGGACTCTTGTTCATAGGGTTTTCCTTCAGCTTGTTTGGTGGCCTCACCTGTCCTGGGTTAATCCCACTGCCTCGGGTGTCCCCTTCCCAGCTTCTGTAGCCTCAAGTCCCATCTGGCCTGTCTGACTTCATACTCTCCCACCCCTGCCCTCCCTCTAGGCTGCACAGAGGCAATATTCAAAGACTGCTGTCCAAGCAGCCCCATCCCTTCAGCCTCCCAACACGGCAGCTCTCCAGAGTCTCTCCCATCAGGCCCTCCTGTGGCTTATTCCCCTATTCCTGGCTGTGGGCCCACGGACCTGGTTCCTGTTATTCCCTCCACCTCCTCTTCCTGCCAGGAATGCTGGGTAAGAGGCAAGACAGGGTCCCAGGTGACCCAGTAGGACCTATAGGCATTGCTTTTTGGTGTTCAGAGCCACCTTTGGTGTGGACATCTGGCCCTATTTAGTGGGAAGGCTGTTGCTGGAGAGAGGAGCAGAGCAGTCTGGTGGGAGGGGCATCACATTATTTCAAGTCCGAGACCCACCTAGCACCTTTACCCCCAGGCTGGGTGTATTTTGAGGGTGGGCTCTATATGACCTACCCCCTAGGGGAGGTGCCTGACAGCTGGTGATTAGCATACAGAGCTGTGGGCTGAGGTTGGCACAAGATGTCTCCCCACATATACAGAAGGGGAAGTTGAGACCTGTTAGTGAATAAGGTCAGGAGTAGTGGAGCCTGGACTCAGCCTAGGAACTTTGGCTTCAGCACCAAAGGAACAACTCCGTTAGGGTGACACACACCTCTGCCCCTGCATACCTCAGGCTCCTCAAAGACCTCTCAGGGCCAGAGCCAAGGAGGAGAGGGGAAGAGTGCCAGGTCTGCCCTGTTGCTAACCATACTGTCACCAAAACTGTTGAGACTCTGCAAGAGGGAGCCCCATCCCCCATTTCAGATGAGCTTGCTCCTTTCCTGGCCCCCATACCCAGCTCACAGGCGGTAAACGGGTTTGAGTAGTTTGCTGGGTTCCTTCTGCCTCCTATTCATCAGTGTCCGCATGGCCAGCCCGTCTGAGGCAGAGTCAATGAGGCGAGACGACCAGAGGACTTTCCCATGCACAGGGACCTGGGGAGGGCATTGGGTACTCGGCCCCCTGGGCATAGCCTGGAAGATGCCCACTCACCAGCATTGATTAATGGTCCCCTGAAGAACAGCAACAGCAGCAGCTGCTGACCCCTGAGCATGGTGGCACTCCTGGAGCAGAGAGGCGGCCACCAGCCCTGGTCTTCTGCTGCTGGGCGCGTAGGCAGTCCTGCTGCTGCCCCCCTGCGACTGAGTGTCTAGCTCTCCGAAGCTTATATAGGGGTGGTGTGCCCTTCCCCTGCCGCACCCACTTGCACCCCGTACTCCAGGCCTGTGATCGCCACCGCCTGCCGGGCACAGTGGTGGCCAAACAGGATATGGGGTTCTGCTTTATCAGGACTCAAGACTTCTTTGGAAAATTCTGCAGTGGCTGTGGCCCCATTATCTTTCTACTCCCAGTGGGGGGCCTGACACACGTACTCTAGGGGCCCATAAGCACCTCCTGCATCTGGCTGTCCTGGAGGCCATGGTGGGGCCTGTCAACAGCCCGTCCTAACTGCCAGATCACTGTGGACACCATCATCAGTCACACGCCTGGGTGCCTGGGATGGGGCTGGCCTAGGGGGATACCAGAGAGGCTGGGCCTCCTCCTGATCCTGCCAGGTAATCCAGCTTCCACCCTGGGTCCTGGTACCCCACCAGAGACATTTATTTGCTGAGTCTACTCTATTTATTGTGAGTTTTCCCTCCATAAGAAAGACCACCTGGGGAGGGGTCCTGCTCCCTGTTCTGGGGGTTTCCTGGCACTGTTTGCTGTGCTCTGTGCTCTTGCCCCGTGGGTGAAGTTACCTTTGCAGCATCTCCATGGGTTGAGTGAGCTGTGGGTACCCTTAAAACAGCTGGCCAAACCCACTTGGAAGATGGGTCCCTGGGAATATGAGAGGCAGGGGCTAAAGGTGGGGTGCATGCCAGCCCCTTAAGGGGCTAATGCTAGGGTTAGGACAAAGGTCAGGCTGAGGGCAAGAATCAGGGATAAGGTTGGGGTGAGGAAAGGGTAGGGTCTTCCTTGAGACTGTCTCACAGCCAGGATATGAGGTGGGATCCAACAAACCATTGAGTCTGTCCAGTCCCACTGGGAACCTGGGGTGAGACACAGGGATCTCCTAGGGTGGTTTTGGTCACTCCAGCGAGTGCTGGGTAGTGCCACTTGCACCCCTGAAGGAACTCAGGACCAGCGCCTAGCTGTGTCCATTGCAGGTTTGGTATTAGCTCTAGCCCTGCCTGAGTCTGGGTCCCCCAAAAGAGCCTGTATCTCATAGCCAAGCTAAGCCAAGCCCCGTAGCCTGGACCCATGTCTCCTCTGGTCCCTCATCTCTACACTGGGAGCTCTCAGATTCTGTTCTCACTTGGGTCAGCAGATCCAGCAGATCCTGTGACAAAGCAGGACTGTTTGTTTTCTGTAAATAAACCTCAGCTTTAACAGGGTGTTTTGGACTTTGGGTGTGGCACTGTGATACAGTGTGTGTCTAGCGTATTTGAGGCCCTAGGTTTGACCTTAGCACCCCCCAAAAAAAGACAACCCCCCCACTGTAGCATGAATCTTAAAAGTTCTTATTAATAAAGAACAAACTTGAAGCCAGGTATTGGGGTGAACACTGGAAGATCAGAGAGACAGAACAAGCCACAGCTACCTCACCTGGCCAACTTCTCAGCTGATCCTATTTCCTCAGACTGGAAGCCTCTGTGTCCTCATATCCGAATGGCTCTTAGCTGAACTGCTGCTAGAAGCCTGAAAGCTTAACCAGCCAAAAGCTTCTAGTTTCTGGTCCTCACGCCTTATATACCTTTCTGCTTTCTACCACCACTCCTTGGGATTAAAGGCTCGCTTTCTGGGATTAAAGGCGTGTGTCACCATGCCTGGCCTTTTCCAATGTGGCCTTGAACTCACAGAGATCCAGAGGGATTTCTACCTCTGGAGTGCTAGGATTAAAGGTGTGAGTGCCACCATTTTCTAGCCTTTGTATCTAGTGGCTGTTCTGTCTCTGACCCCAGATAAATTTATTACGGTGTACAATATTTTGGGGAACACAATACCACACCCACTGAATCATAGAAAGAACATGATCTTTACAGAAACTGTGAGTTCAGCCTCAGTGGGTGGAGTGGTCATCTAATGCTGTGTGTGCTTCTGGGTGGCCTATTATCGCTCTTTCTCTTCCTTCCCCCTTCCCTCCTTCCTTCCTTCCCTCCTTCCCTCCTTCCCTCCTTCCTTCCTTCCTTCCTCCTTCCCTCCCTTCCTTCTTTCCTTCCTCCTCCCATCTTTTTATGTAATAGATTTATTTGTCTTGTGTAGTGTGTGTGTTATGTGTGCGCACGAGTTTGAGCACCATAGTGTGTATGTGTTCATCATGTGAATGGAGGTCCCTGCAGGGGCCAGAAGAGGGTTGGAACCTGAGTGCGTTACAGGCAGTTACGGGCTGCTATGTGGGTACTGGAAACCTGGATTATGGATAAAAATAACAGGTGTTCCTTTCTTTAAAAAAGGTTTATTTGTTTTCTTTTTATGTGTATGAGTGTTTTGCCTGCATGTATGTCTGGCACCATATATGTGACAGGTACCTGCAGAGGCCAGAAGAGGGAATCAGCTTTTCTAGGACTGGAGTTAGATATGGTTGTGGGCTGCCATGAGGAAGAGCAACCAGTGCTTTTAACCACTGAGATATCAGTCCAGTAATGGCAGCAACTGCTCTTAATGGCTGAGCTGTTTCTCCAGGCTCTCGTAGTGTTTTCTCTCCTTTTTAGTTTCCATATTCTGATTTATGTGTGTGTGGTATTTGTGTGTAGGTATGTGCCAGCAGAAGCTAGAGGAGTTGGAATTGGAGCTGGAGTTAAAGTTATAGGCAGCGTTGAGCTGTGATCCTAACCACAGAGCCATTTCTCCAGTCCTCTTATGGTTTATTAACACTCAACAGCACCCACTCAGGTGAGAAACTGAGGGAGAGAGTGACATTTTCACTCAAAGTGACACCAATGGAGCTTGTGTAGCTCTGGCTGCAGCCTCGCAGCTGGGTTTGGGCAGGTGAGGAGGGACTCGGTGGACCCGGACACAGGGGAGTCACGTAGAAGGTGCTTATGACTCTGTAGTTAGGAGCCCTGTGTCTGATTGGCTGACTGGATGTGCTTGTCTAACAATCTGCAGGGGTGTGTGCATATGACCATGCATGAGTGGCTCAGAGCTGTGCCTTCCAGGATCTTCTGGGCTGTTTTGGGCTGCATGCACCTGTGGCAAGAAGGTAGCTCTAGGGAGTGGCATTGCCCTTTCCCGGGTCAATGGCTCCATCCTGGTGAGGAGGGGCCACAGGAGGGCCTCGGGGCCCACCTTCTGCAACACACTTGATTGGCAGGAAATCACTGCTCAATAGTGTTTTTGTCCTTTGACTTGGGAGAGCGAATGCACTGAGCAAACAGCTCTGACGGCTGAGATAGCTCTGACAGGAAGGTAAGTGTGTGTGCGCCATTGTTCCCTCGGCAATCACAGTGATAAGCCCCAGATCCCTCTGGCGGGCCAGGAAAGCGGAACCTGCAGCTGGACAAGTGTGTGATTGTCCATTCTCACGTCCAGCTCAGACCCTTGCCCTCCACATCCATCAGTGTGGCACAGCCCTGGACAGTGGCCTCCCAGGGCCTAGGCTTGGCTATGAAGTGTGGCCTAAGCCAGTTCTGGTCACAGAGCCCAGTGTCTAGAGCAGTGGTTCTCAACCTTCCTAATGCTGAGACCCTTTAATACAGTCCTTCATGTTGTGGTGACCCCCAACCAGAAAATTATTTTCATTGCTACTTCGTAACTGTAATTTTGCTACTATTATGAATTGTATTATAAATATCTGTGTTTTCTGATGGTCTTAGGTGACCCCTTGAAAGGGCCATTCAACCCCCGAAGGGGTCATGACCCACAAATTAAGAACCACTGGTCTAGAGAGAGGAGTCCCAGGATCATGCACAACTAAAAGCAGGCCTCTGTGTGGGGTTGAGGGCTTTTGTCCCTGGCAGGTGCTTCCAGCATCCTTCATTATGCTTGGGTCCTCCCTCCCGCCACAGGCAAGAAGGACCAAACCCTTCTGGGTTGGCTTTGTTTCTTTCATAGAGGTACAGGAGCTCATCCAGACCACCTGTCCCTGACTTCTGGGCCCATCTGGGTTAGGTGTGACAGTCTCTGGGGGAAGAGCTGGTGTTTTCTCAATCCCTTTGGCTTGGCAGCCATATACCATCAGATGAAAAGGCTAAATTTAGGGAGAGTTTGTAAAAGATGTCCACACCAGAAGTAGGAATTCTCCCCTGTGGCTGAGCCATGCTCTAGGAGGGTGAGCCAGGACTGATCAACCAGTGTGGACTCTGGGTGGAGGCTGTATCTGAGTTCCCAAGGACGGGGTATAAAGTATGGGGCTGTGGGCCTGATGTAACATACATAAAGTTTTTATTGGGCTTAATTTTTTTAACCATTTTTTTTTATTTTTTAAGTTACATTCATGATATTCATTAATTACACTCATGATATTAATCACATTTGTGGTATTCATAGATTACATTCACAGTATTCATTCAATTATATATATAATATAAATATATATATTTTAATTTTAAATGCTGAATGTCATTTATTTAAGGGGGGAGGAGATCTTAAATACAGGCTTACAGCACAATGGGAGGACCCCGGAGGGCAGAAGTTCGCTACTGATGTTTTACAATCTTGCTTCTAATCTGTTAACGCCCATTATTCAGGGTACCAGGCAAGGATCTTCCCTTAAGCATTTAGGAGGGTGGAACCTGGCAGGGAATTAGCATAGGGAGAATATCAAGGTCAAGGTCCGCAAGCAAGGCAACAGTTACCAAAACAGGGGCCAGGGCCCTACAGGTCCCCCTTTTATTAAAAAATGAGCTTCTGACTTGGGTTGCGTGGCCTGATGTTTCTTGAAGGTTAAAGGTGGGCTCTCTGTACCTTGGTGGTGGTTGGTGAGCTTTAGGGCTGGATCATGGGCACCTGCTGTTGGGGAGAGGGTGAGAACTGATGACCTTGGACACAAGTGGCTGAGGGACTTCAAGCCTTGGAGCGAGAGCCATGCCTGCCATATCCTGTGTGTAGTAAGTGGCAGTCAGCCTTAGACTCTGACTCAATGGGGCCTGAGCTTTATTAGCTGTTCCATAAGAGGCTGTGCCCTCCTCTCCTTCTGTCCCCAAGTATCAATGGTGCCCCTCCCAGCCCCAACTCTCAGATGCCCTGGCCTCCTGGTTGCCTTGGGAGTACATAGGAGATAAAGTATTCCTGGTCAGCCTTCTCCAGGGGCCTTCAACCCTTGCCCTAGCATCCTGCTGGCTGGTACGCCAACCTGGAGCCATGCTGTGCTATTCCCATACTACCTCTACAGAATGTTCAAGGTCCTGTCTAACTCCTGGCCTCTGGTCCCCTACTCTAGCCAACTCCTGCTTCTTTGTCTTTTGTAGAATTTACCCTGAGCTGCTGGAGTTAATTCTGATGAAAGTAATAATGAAGCCAGCAAATCTTGTGCTATGTCCATAGCTAGAGGGTGTATGTGACCTCCACAGCCCCTTCAGTGACTGTTCCCCAGTTTCTACCTAGCAGAGTGCCTAGACTCCACCAATTGCTTTGGCTTTGGCTCTTTGCCTGGGATTTGGTTATGATCACTCCCTCCCTCTGGATATGGGCCCTGGCCTCCGGCCTTGGCAGAGAAGTGACTACCTGAGGTAGGTCCTGCCTGGGTTGGGTGGAAATATGTTCTGAAATGGTGGAGAGCTCACTACCATGCTTCTCTGGCTGGGGCCCTTTAATCCTTTTTGTTCATGGATGTCTTGTATTGGTACCTAATGGAGGGACTGCAGATAATAGGGGTGGCATCAGAAAGGGGTGCTAAGTGGGCCTGGACTCCTAGGGAACCAATAGGTCTTAGCCTGGGGTGAGGGTGGCTAAAGCTGGCACCCACCTTCTTCTTTTTTCCTCTTGAGATCTGGTCTGATGTAGCCCAGGCTGGTGTTGACTTTCTATGTAGCTAAGGATAACCTGAACTTCTACCCCTTCATCCTCCATCTTCCAGGGGCTGAGATTACTAGTGTGAGCCACCGTATTTGATTTATGAAATGCTGAGGATCAAATTCAAGGCTTTGTTTACGTTGGTGACTGTTCTACCAACTGAGCCAAACCCTAGTCTGAGATACCCACCTTTTGACAGGAAGACTTCTGGCTCAGCTGTCCCTTGGATCGAGTCCCATGCTGGACTTCCTCATATCCTTCATTCTACATGCAGGAAGGAGGGGAGCCCTGCGCCTCACTGACCATCAGACAGAAGCCCACGGTGTGACTTTTCCCACTGCTTAGATGCCTCATTAAGCCTTCCAGGACACTGATCCCTCAGTCTTGCTCCCATCAGGTACTCCAAAATCACACAGGCACCACCAAACCTAACCCTGGGAAGACTTCAGGATCCCAAAGGGTGGGCTGCATCCAACCCTGGCTAATATTAACACAATTCCAGCTTCCAGGCCACATGTAAAGGTGCCTTCAGCCTAGCAAGTAGGACGCAATGCAAGATTGCCAGAGAGCCCCGCCCAAGCTGCCCTGCCCTCTACAGTGTGAGTAGCGATGTTGAGTGAAAAACAGATAGGGTTGTCCTGGACACAGGGCTCAACCCCCTGGGCTGGCCCAGGTGGCATTGTGGACCAATACCTGTCAGGCTGTGGTTTCCTGGGCTGCCTGCTGCCCCCCACAAGTACCTGTGTCATAGGTAGGGTCAGTGAAGACTTGCCCACTTCTGGGAGCTGCAGAGGGGGATTTGGGAAGTACAGGAAGGTCCTAGACTATGTAGGTGACTTTTGAAGCTAGAGGTCAGGTGTTGAGCTGGAGGGGCACAAGGCCACCTCTCCCCAGACATCTTTGGTTTCTATCATACATGGATGATGTTGGGGATCTATCAGGGCCCCAGAAACACAAGTCAGATGGCCCCTGAAGCCAGGTGCATTTCAGAGCAGGGCAATAACAGCCTAGATTTACATGAGGCTACCAAACCATTTGCGGCAGAGCCATAACTATGGAGGCCAGGCCTTGGCAGCAGCAGGTACTCAAGAGTGTCCTGGACCTAGAGTCAGCTGGGAGAGATGGGTAAACTTAGCCTAAGAGCTGATGGTGGTGAAGGTGCTTGGAACTAGCCGTGGGAGTAAGGAGGGTAGTATGTACTTACATGGGGTCTGGGTAAGGTGTCTCAGTGGAGTTTGAGGACAATGTGTAGGCTCTGCCAGCAGCATGGTAAACAGACATGCACAGAGCCCACAGCCCCGAGGCCACAGATCCTGCAGGAAATTTCTAGAAAGTTGTGGTCTCTCCCCTAAGAAGCATGGCAGCCATAGTCAGAACAGTGCAATCCTCAGGAACTCAAAGACCATCCCAGGCAGTAGGAAGGGGAAGGTGGGTGTGGCATAGGCAGGCAGCAGGCGAGAGGATGGTCTGGGCAGAAGGGCTGTAGCATTGGCCGTAGTTGTTTGTAGCTTGAGGAGGGTCGAGCCAAGCAGAGGCTATGGGAACAAGTGGACTTCTGGGGTCCTGAAGAATTGGGCTCAAGCCTCTCCTGCCCAGGGTCAGATTGAGCAAGGCTGAGACTGGCCTTAGAAAGGAAATGCTGGGGCTGGAGGGTTGGCTCATAGGTTAAGAGCACTGGATGCTCTTCTAGAGGTTCAATTCCCAGCAACCACGTGCTGGCTCACAGCATAATGAGATCTGGTGCCCTTTCAGGCCAAAAAAAAAAATCACTGTATACATAATAAACTTTTAAAAATTTTTAATAAAAAAAGTGCTTGCTTCAGCAGCACATATATTAAAATTGGAACGATACAGAGATTAGTATGGCCCCTGTGCAAGGATGACACACAAATTCGTGAAGTGTTCCATATTTTTTTCAAAAAAAGAAAAAGAAATGAAATGCTAGGGCTGGGAGCATATCTAAGTGGTACTGTGCTTGTCTAGAATGTGTGAAGCTATGGGTTCAGGTCTCAGCACCTAGGGGGGAAAATAAATGTAATGTCTAGGGGCAGCAAAATGGCTCAGCAGGTAAAAGCGCAGTGGAAGCTTGACCACCTGAGTCTGAATCCTGGAATGTATGGTGGAAGGAGAGTACAGACTCCCAAAGATGTAGTCTCACCTCCACATAAATGCTGTGGCTTGCTTGCCCTCCTACCCAATGATGATAAATAAAATTGTAAATATAAAACAAAAAAAAAAGAAAATAAATGTAATGTCTGCATGCCTGTGTCCCAACTCACCCTTGGAGCCTGACGGATGCTCACCTCCTTTGCTGGTTACTTGGCTTGTCTTCAGCTTGAGTTAACCTCAAGTGGGCTGTTGGGAGCGTGTGGGTAGAGGCTCAGGTGCTCACACTTTGCCATGATCAAGTTTTCCATGGCCACGTAGCCTGTGTCTTTAGACTGTGTCCCATTGGGGCATGAGAGACTTCTGGGCCCTTCACATCTCCCTAGGTATGTGGTCAGTGATGCCATGTGGCAGATCACAGTGCCCACTCTGTGCAGTACTGTGGAAGTCCACAGTGGCCACTGTGTGCAGTGATGTGGAAGGGCAGCTTTCAGTGGGCTTCCTCTATCTACTATTTTCTCATTATTTTCTGAACCTGTTTTCTTCAATGAAGTACTTCAAATCCCTGGTCCGTCTTCAGATCAGGTTATTAGTTTAACTATAGTTCATTTGGAAGTCTCTCAGTTTTTTTTTTTTTTTTTGGTGTGTGTGTGTGTGTGTTTGTGCACATGAACTGGGGATTGAACTCAAGCTTCATGCATGCAAGGCAAGTACTCTACTACCTGAGCTATGTCCCCAGTCCTTCAAGTCCTTTGCTATCTGCAAGTGCATCAAGTTGTGGCCTCTCTTTATTATGTTACTCGTATCTTTCACAGAGCAGTTGTTCTTCACTTTGATAGAATCTGATTTACCAGTGTTTCTTTAAAATCATGCTTCCATTGTTAGGGCTAAGAACTCTTTGGAGGTCACACATCTTTAGCCTTCTTTTCATTAGTAAGTAGCCTTTGTTGACGGTAATATCATTGCTCAAAAACCTGTTTTGTCTGACGTTAATGTTGGCGTGCCTTCTAGAAGGAAGAGGATCCACTGGTAAAGCCATGGATTTGAGGCAGGGTCTCAAGTGGCCTTGGGTGGGGCAGGAGCTGGCTGAGTCTGGGATAACCCTGAACTCTGACCTTCCCATCAGCATAGCAGGTCCTTTTCTATCCTTTATATAGTTTATTGTGTCCTTTATAATAATGTTTTTTTTTTTTTTCTTTTTGGAGACAGGGTCTTGCTATATAGCCTCGTCTGGCCTTGAACTTACCATCTTCCCCTCTCAGCCTCCAAAGTGCTGGGATTCCAGGCATGCATCACCATGATTGGCTGCTGTAGTGAGTTTAGATGCCCTATAGGATAATTTTGCCTTTTAATCTAGTCTGGCAGGCCATGCATGTTTTGACTGGTGTGTTATTAATGTGGCTAGGGCAAAGTCTGCCACCTGCTGGTCATTTCCCATCCCTTCTGCCCTTCCTCCCCTGTGGTACTGAGCAAAACCAGGAGCGCGAGATGAGGACTGGAGCACAGGCGGGAGCCTTTTCTCCCTTCTGGAGTGTGTGTTTTTGCTCTTTTGGTTTTCTGAGGCAGGATTTCTCCATGTAGCCCTGGCTGTCCTGGATCTCACTCTGTAGACCAGGCTGGTCTCGAACTCAGAGATCACCTGCCTCTGCCTCCAGTGCTGGGATTAAAGGCGCGTGGCATCACTGCGGGGCTTGCTTGTATCTTTTTAAAGGTGGGGTCTCATGTAGCTCAGGGTGGCCCCAGACTTTCTGTCTAGCCAAACCTCTGGGCTCTGTCTCTTAGGTGCTGGGATTACAGATGTGCACCACCACATCTAGCTTATCACTCTTTGTTATTATTATTATTTTAGCTATTGCCTAAAATTTAGTCCCTAAACCTTAGGGGTCCAGCACACATCTCACACCACAGTCTATCTTCCAGAGATACCCTAACAGTGCACAATAGTGTAAGCTCTGACAGAGTGTTTCTTTTCCTTTCCACCCATCTTTTGTATCATTTTGTTATGCATTTTTCTGTAGCTGTTACTGACCTAATTGGGTTATTTTTTTCTTTTGTTTAATCTTTAATCTTTCAGAGCTGAAGATGTAGCTCAAAAGTTAGAGTGCTTGCCAGGCACTCACAACACCCTGGGGTTGATCCTCAGCATTGTAAAATCAA
>CABHPH010119062.1:0-12797 GCA_902168325.1 Peromyscus nudipes | reverse complement strand
ACATTTAGTATTTTGATTATTCTATACATAGTTTCTTTTCTGGTCATGTCTATTTGGTGTTCTATATGCCTCTTGTGCCTTAATAGGCATCTCTTTCTTTAGTTTTGAAAAATAAATTTCTTCTATGATTTTTTTTAGAAAAATATTGTCTTTGACATTAACTTGGGTTTCTTCTCCTTTCTCTATACCTATTTTTGTAGGTTTGTTCTTTAAATTGCATCCCAGATTTCCTGCATGTTTCATGCCTGGAATTTTTCAAAATATGTTTTCTTTGGCTTAGCTATCCACTTCTACCTTATGTTCTGTACCTGAAGCTTTCTTTTCCATGTCTTTTAGTGTATTGGCAAGTCTTACCCCTGAAGCTTTTGCTTGACATCTCAAACTTTCCATTTCCAGTTTTGATTTTCTTTACTGATTCTATTCCCTTATTAAATTCTACTTTCGTGTCTTGATTTGTTTTTGTTATTTCATTCAACTGCATATTTGTGATTTTCTGATCTTCATTAAGTCATTTATTTATATCTTGTTTAAGGTCCTTGAAAATATTCATAATAGCTATTTTGCATCCCTTATCTAATACTTCAGCTAACTTGCTTTTCTCTGGGCCTATTGCACTAGGATTTCTGGTTTCCAGGGGAGACATAGTGTCCTGGTTGGTCATGTTTGTGTTTTTCATGGGGATCTTGGTAACTGGAGTCATGATGTTTGAAGCGTTCCTTGGTGTAGATATCTGATCGCTTCTTCATTGGATAGGTATTCTTCAGTTGCTGTCGCCCAAGTTGGGTCCAAGACGTATATGGCAGCTGTGAGTCCCTAGAGGAGAGCTGTTCTGTGGTTGAAAGGGCATCACAAAGTAATGGGAATGGACTAAAGGGAAAGACTGAAATGGGTGGTTGCCAATAATAAGAGGACCCTGGGTCTACACCAAGGGTCTGAGTTCCATGGAGATGAAGGGAAGCTGGGAAGTAGGGCTCAGGGGGCAGGCTACAGCAAGATTAAGGATATGTCTAGAGAGGACACTAAATATCTTAATGTGCTACATTTTATGTTATCAAATTAAAGCATAGATTACATTCTCAACATTTTTCAAAATATTAAATTTGTACGAAGAAAAAGTGTGTGTGTGTTTCGTAATTTTGTCATTTGTTTCATTATTATTTAGACACAAATGGGGTCTAAATTTTATTTAGGTTTGTTTTTTCCCTTTGCATGCATACAGAGGTAAAGTGGCTAATCTAAAACACATGTGGTATTCTCTGACTCAAATTAATCTTTCTTTCTATCTAGTGAGCAAAGTTCCTTGTGAACTCACTGCTGGCAATGCTGGAAGATGTTCTAGCAATGGATAACGAGGAGTGAGAAGAAGCATCAACACTTGGGCCCTGCTGTGTCACCTTGCCTGTCTCTTTTTTTCAACCTTGACTACTGCAAGATCTTCCTGACCCCAAAGCAAAACCGTGCAAATTCTCTTCTAAATGGAGGAACCAAACAGTGCTGGCAGTTACACGCATAAGCCATCTTAAGGAAATAAAGGAGGAATTATTGAAGGCACAGCAGACATTTGATTCAGTTTGGCTTTAGAAATCAGCCTCACTCCCTTTTTTTCACTACATTGTAACAAATTATAATAATCACAAACAATGAGCAGAAGACATTCTAATGAACCCAAAGGGTCTGTTGATTAAATATACTTAATCACTGGGAGAGTTAAGGCCCTGTTGAAAATAAATATGTTTGAATCTCATTAACATCACCATTCTAATGTAATTCCAATTTGTATAGAAATGTAAGTGCATATAGCTCCAGTTCCTATTACCTGCTTCATTAGTTGAAATTCTATTCTGTAGAACAAATGTCTTTATATTTGCATCCCTGAAGTAAAAATTATGCATGTGTTCAAGAGACAAATCTCTTTCACAAGAGGTAAATAGCAGGCTCCAGACTAGTGAGTTATTGTCCTTTGCATACCATGATGCCTCATTATGAAGAACACGGTAACATGAGAGTTCATGTTTAATGTGCATGGCAGAAAATGTCACAGGCCATCATCCACTGTAGCCAGCCAGTGTGATCTTGATGAAGGAGGCTGGCACCTCATTTACAGGGATGCACATTCTTCATATTAAAAATCTGTTTGCTTCTTTGTTTCAGGGTCTCACTATGTATCCCAGGCTACCCTTAAATTCAAAATGCTCCTGCCTTAGCCTTGATAGTACCATTTTTCCAGGTGTGTGCAACTGTGCTAGATATCTAAAGTCTTAAATCTACATGCATAGGATGCAGAACTAGAATGGAGAACAAGCCGGATATAGTAGGACTATCATGAGCACTTCTGTGGTAGTTTGAATGTAATTGGCCCCGTAAGCTCGTAGGGAGTGGGACTGTTGGGAGGTGTGGCTTTGTTGGATTAGGAATGTGTCACTGTGGGGGTGGGTTTTGAGGTCTCCAAGGCTCAAAATATGCCCAGTATCTCAGTTCACTTCCTGTTGCCTTTGGATCAAGATGTAAGAACTCTCAGTTCTTTCTCCAGCACCATATCTGTCTGCATGCTGCCTTGCTTCCTGCCATAATGTTAATGGACTGAACCTCTGAACTGTAAGTGAGCCACCCAATTAAATGTTTTCCTTTGTAAGAGTTGCCATGGTCATGGTATCTCTTAACAGCAATAGAAACTCTAACTAAAACAACTTCCAAACTAAAGTTAAGATTATACAGGATAAGGGAACGCAGAGGTAGGTAAAGGAAGGGTTATAGAGAGGGACAGCTATAATTAAGGGCTATTCAAGGGTTTGGCTTTTTGTTGCTTTTGTTTTTGTTTTGTTTTTCAAGACAGGGTTTCTCTGTGTAGTTTTGGTGCCTGTCCTGGAGCTCGCTCTGTAGACCAGGCTGGCCTCGAACTCACAGAGATCCTCCTGGCTCTGCCTCCCAAGTGCTGGGATTAAATGTGTGTGCCACCGCTGTCCGGCTCTATTCAAGGGGTTGTATGGAAACCAAATACCGTGGAAGCTTCTTAAAATATATGCCTATATGGAATAAATCTAAATGGAATCACCAAATAACAGGGAGATGGAGACCCAACTAAACAAATCTCACCACAAAATGAAACCTTTAGTGTTGGAAATGGGTGATATATCAAGTATCCCTAACCCAGAAGCTATCTCCAGCTGATAACCCCTCACAATGGAAAATTTAGTTTCTCCAATGGAGTCTCACTGGATATACAAACCATATTCAAGGGCAGGTTCCATGCCCATCAACTATTGGTACACACACACACACACACACACACACACACACACACACACCCTCAATGATATTTTTTTGGGGGGGGGGTGTCACAGTGTTTTGTCTGGGCACTTTTTTATTTACCTTACAGATCTTTTGTTTATATATTATGGTTTCTGATTTTGTTTTACGGGTTCCTGTGTGTGCAAATGTGTGTGTCTCAGCATCTATATGTTTCTTGTGCTTTTTCTTTGGCTCTTTTTTTCCTGTTTGTTTGTTTGTTTTGTCCTACTCTGCTTTGTTTTTACTTTATGATTTTTTTTTAGTTGCTTAGTAAGAGAGAGAGAGAAAGGGTGTGGATTTGGGTGTGTGGAGAAGTGGAAGAATAGGAGGGAAGGGAAACCTTAATCAGAATATATTGTATTAAAAAATCTATTTTCAATAAAAAAGTATGCTCTTGAAGCATGGCTATGTTTGTCATAACTTCTTTTGTTACATGTACATATAAATGTATTCCCAATATGCATGTACATAAGAAGCATGACATACTTCACTCTGTTTGCAAAGTTAAACTTTCAACTTTCTTTTATGATTTTTTTTGTTACCTGTCAGTTTCTTGGCTAGATTCTAACTCCTGCCATAAACCCCATTTCCCCTTCTCCTGTCAAAACCATTTTAACTCAGGAGTATCCATCTCTTCCTCTGAATATCCATAATGCTTTTTATTATTTATCTATTTCTTCACACATTATCAATATATTATCAGAGATCTATTTGGATGGCTGATCTTGAGTGCATCTGCAATCAAGCAAAATACAAGCTGCTGGGGATTCCTGTGAATGATTTTCTTAATCTGATTATTTGAAGCAAGAAGACCGACCCCAAATGTGGGCCATACCTTCTGGTGGCAGCCCATTCAGAGGGACTCAGAAGAAGGCGCTTTGCCTGCTTGCCCTTACTCTTGCTGGTAGATTCATCCATCCTGATGTTGTGGCAGTCCTTTGCTGATATTAGAACCAAATGTTCAGAATTTCAGAATAGACTGATGACCAGCAACTCTCCAGGACCACTTCAGGCCTCCAGCACCAGGTTGTGACTGCTGAGACATTCAGCCTTGATTGAGACACTCCTCAATTTCTCCACCTTGTCAGTGTGAGATGGACATTGATGGACTACCCAAATCATACCCTATAAGCCTGCCTTTTAATATCTATCCATCCATTCATTTATTTATCATTTTTCTTCCTTCATTCTATCACTTCTGTTCCTTTAGAGAACCCTGACACCTATCCTGCATCTGGCACGGAGTGGTAGGTATATTAATGGGTCAGGGCATCTATCTTTTCAAACGTAGCTTACATGCTGCTGTGGCAAAGAAAACCTATTGATAATTATGATATTAGCATTATTCGTGTTTTTGTGTCCTTCATCTTTAAAGCATGAGCCATTTTAAAGATAGTCTCTATTTTATTATGTTATATTTTTTCTCTCAATATTTAGCAAATTGTCAGAGAGTGTCCAGTAATCTTTTGCTGAATTTTATTGACAAAGATAAATTTGCATGCATTTTGTGTTTATGTAACAGACTTATAAATGTTACTTAGTATATCTCCACCTAAATATAGTTGATATCAGTTGAGTAATCAACTGATTACTCAATAGCTCATGACCCAGAACACAGGAAGGATCTCCACTCATCTCAAACTTGTCCACTGATCTTTAACAGTCAAATTCAGTTTATAAAGACCAAACACTTCCATCCAGACTACAATGGAAAGATTGAAATGGTTCCTTTGTCACAGTAACCTTAAAAATTGACTTATCAGAGTTTTCCCTCAGTACCACTTAGCAGAAAGTAAATCAGAGAACACAACAAATCAAATGAATTAAAGAGATTCACAAACTCCTTGGATTCAGTCTTGGTTTTTCAGTGAAAATTTTTCAAATACTGTGTAATTATTCTAGTAAACATGTTAAAAAGCAGAATAAAGGCCTTGAACTCACAACTTTTATAGCATAAGAGTTTTGCAATGGAATTTTGTGGGGGTCTGTATATGGTAATAACCTAGAGATTCATGGGAAGTAATCTCAGGAATAGTCTTATCAAGCAGCAGGAAACTGTAAGAACTTATTGATAATTGTCTTGTATGACTTGGCTATATACAAGAGAATAATACAAGGCAGTCACTCACCTACACATTGTGTCCTCTGCTCATAGCAAACACAGCATCAAGACATACAAAAACTCTCTTCCTTTCAACTCTCACACCTCAAGGTACATTGAAGAAAAGGTCTCTAGTTCTCTTGATATGTTCTTATTTTGCTTCATACCACGGTTTATTTTTAACATGAGTGTATTTGACTGTGATGCTGTGAGTCTGAAATTCTCACCAAGTGCCATGAAGTCTTGGTCACTGTGGTGGCTATGGTCACTATGGTCACCTATGATGCTGTTATGAATGATTCAGTCTTGAAGAACTGGAGCTTAGTTGGAAAAAATTAGGTCATGAGGGTCATCCCATTAAAGGACATGTTGGAAACTTGTTTATGGTCCATTTTCTTCTTTCTTCTTTTGTTAGTACTGCTATTGCTGTGATGAAACACCAGGACCAAAGCAACCTGGGGAGGAAAGGGTTTATTCGGCTTACATTTCCACATCACTGTTCATCATCAAAGGAGGTCAGGACAGGAACTCACACAGGGCAGGAACTTGGAGGCAGGAGCTGATGCAGAGGTCATAAAGGGATGCTGCTTGCTGGCTTGCTCACCATGGCTTGTTCAGCCTGCTTTCGTATAGAACCCAGGACCACCAGCCCAGGGACAGCACCACCCACAATGGGTTGGACCTTCCCCATCAATCACTAGTGAAGAAAATGCCCTTCAGGCTTGCATACAGCTCAGTCTCATGGAGGCGTCTTCTTAATTGTGGTTCCATCCTCTCAGATGACTTTAGATTCTGTCAAGTTGGCAAAAACAATCCAGCACAGCTGATGCAAGGTAAAGTGGGCAGGATTTCTCTGCCACGTGATCTCACCATGAGTGTGCTAAGGCACCTCAAGCCCAGAGATTAGGACCAAGTGACTTAAACCTCTAAAACCATGACCCAGAATAAATCTTCACCCTTTATGAATTGATTTTCTGACACATTTCATCTTCTTGACAGAAAACTCATCCGTTGATCCATTCATTAAAAAAAAAATCCTACCAAAAAAAAACCCGATTATTCAGGTTAAGATATGCACACCAATCCCCCAAGGAAGTCAGTTCGTTAGAAAGAACAGTTTCCTTTTTTGTGGAGGGTGGCACTAGATACATTGTGAGAAAATGGAGCTGTTTACTTGCCAGCTCCTAATACTACAGGACTCTGCAAATTCTAATTTGAATCCTAAAGGTTTAAGATGAACGATGGAGTGAAAAAAGTATAAGCAGATGCCAAAGATGCACAATATACTGTGCATGCCTATTGTATGCACCACTGCCATGCATATATATGTGTGTGTGTGTGTGTGTATGTGTGTGTATGTATGTATATATATATACATATATATATATATATATATAGAGAGAGAGAGAGAGAGTGTAAACACGTATGAGGGTTTAGGGGTTTTTTTCTCTTTATATCTACAAATAAAACTCAACTTCTAGGCTGGAGAGATGACTCTTTTCCAGAAGACCTGGGTTCTGTTCCAACCCATATCAGCTGGCTCATAAACACCTTTAACTCCAGTTCCCTTTGCCCTTCTGGCCTCCATGGAAACCAGGCACACACGTAGTACACATACATTCATGCAGGCAAATGCTCATACACACAAAATAAAAATAAATAAATCTTTTAATTCAATTTCAAATTCATGCATACTACTATTTTTTGTTTTGTTTTGTTTTTCAAGACAGGGTTTCTCTGTGTAGTCCTGGCTGTCCTGGAACTCACTCTGTGGATCAGGCTGGCCTCGAACTCACAGAGATTTTACTGCTTCTAACTCCCAAGTGCTGGGATTAAAGACATGCGCCACCACCACCTGGCTGTATACTGCTATTAATTCTCATCTATTGTTTTGTCAAATTTTTACTAATCTTGATATATCAGAATTTTCCCTCAATTGGAGAACAAAACAAATCAAAGGACTTCACAATAAAATATTCAGTGAAAATTTCAGTAACCTCAGATTTTGCAGACTTTTTGTATGCCCTATGACTTTCAAATCATGACTTTCCATGTGTGTGACTGCATTTCAAGTCAAACCTAAAACGTAGCAATCAATGGGGCGACCTTATATGGTCTTCATTGGTAGACATGCAGCACTTTGTTGTTGTTTTAGGCAGAGGCATGAGTTTGTGCTGTAAAATGTAGTGCAGTTGGCTGCCCATTCCCATGCTGTAGCCTGATCAGTGTGTACCAGCCAGTGTGGCTTGTTTCAAGATGCAGGAACATTTGAAAGACCTTCATCATAGTTCTTACCGATGTCTGTTCCTGTGCCTTTGTAGGCGAAATGCTGAGTTTACTATCATCTTGCAAAACTTCATCCAGTTCAGCCAGATATGCACTAATGTGGTTGTCAAAGCAAGAGGTCTTGCGGCACAATCTGCTCATTATCCCTTGCACTGTGCTAAAGGCTCAAGCTCAGCCAATAAGCCTGAAGGTCAGCTGGCACATCAGAAATGAAAAGGACTAACGTGCTTGTCTGCTGATCTCAAAATACCTGAGGCACTGGAGAGAATGCGTTTGGCCTTGGATCTTGGGAAACAGAAGCTGGAAGCTGTAGTCCTGCTTCTACTTGTAGAACCTCTGTGCAGTCCACGGCGGTGCCTTAGGAACTTTGTGTCCACTGAGATCTAAGGAGCGCTAAGATAATCATGGTGCCGTGAGGACTGCGACGCCTAGGTAAGCAGGAGATGTCAAGTGACAAGCCCGCATTAAAATAAAAGTTTTTAACCATTTATTCACTGCCTGGGTGAGTACAATAAGTCTCCTCTTTTTCCCCCAGTATAACGTTCAGTACAAAGATCGGAGAATTCTGTGCATCTGAGCTGCAGGGCGGAGGATTTTGTCAAGTGTTCAGCACCAGTGATTGATTTTTTTTTTTATTAAACAACACAGAGAATCTCAAAGGTAACAACTTTTATACTTCTACAGTGGCTTCAAACTGTGCTTTTTCTAGCAAACTAAGATAGCCTTAAAAGAATCTACAAGTCCCGAAAATATCAAAGTAATGAAAACTTAAGTAAGATGGCCCAGTTATTTGTAATTAAAGTACACAATGTTATGATTTTAAGACGATAATCTCCAAGTTTCCGTCAAATCTCTTTATGAATTATGGAGGATAAAAGAGGATGAAATCATGCAAACCTACTGAAACTGATGATTTGTTATCATTCTCCTTGTTTGACACAGATAGCGTGTGCTAGGTATAATATTTAATGAGGGAAGCTGAGCTGTCATAATCCCAGCTTCCATCTTTTTGTAAAGCTGTTTATCTTGTTAAATCTGGCCCCCAGTGGTGCTCCTGCATGATTCAGGATGAAGGAGGGAGTGCTGTATGTGGGCAGTGAAGTCTGCTTGGGTGGGAGCTTTAATCTGCAGATGAAGTGATTTTTACCAAGAAAAGTAGGCTGGAGGAAAGGGAATTTTCACTCCTCTACTATCATATCCTCCACTTCCCGTTTGATTCTTACATAATTTATAATAACAATCCTAGTTTCAGATCATTTGAAAATGTTCTTTGACGTATGTATTTATAGTTTCAAAGGGTACTTTCCCCTGATGAAGAAACTCTAAATCCTATACACGGTGTCAGAACAAGAATGTAAACTAATATTTGAGGGGGGCTTGGTTCTTCCTTTTGCCTTTCTCTGCTGTGTGTCTGCTCACTGCATGTGTAAGCTGACAATTATTTTTGATAAACTGTGGTACAGTCGTTCCCCCGTGAGGCACTTGTTCATACCAGCAGAAGCGGAGCATTGATCAACACGATACATCTATTTCCTGACCCTCAACCTCTTCCCTGTGTTCTTGTATTGTATATGTGTGCATGTGTGCACGTTTGTGTCTGTGTGCACATCTGGCTAACAGATGGAAGCCCTGGTTGATGCTGCAAGTCTTCCTCTATTGTTCTCCATATTGTTTTTTAGACAGGGTGAAGCTCCGAGGATCCCCCCGTCTCTGTCTCCCTGGCACTGGATTAGAGGGCTCTTGTGCTGAGGGTTTTGTTTTGTTGTTGCTTTTTAACGTGAATGTTGAGGATTCACCCTTTCGTGACAAGCACTTTCCTGCCTGAGCCGTCTCCCCAGCTCGTCTTTGTTTATTTAATATTGAGATAAAAATAACCGTTATCATCAAATTTGATAGAGTAAAAGAGTGGAGTGTTCTGTTGTTTCATGATGAGCAGGGGAAGCTCACATACGTGAATATCATGGACCACGGTGATCACTAAATGGATTGCTGCCAATACTTTATTTGCACTAACAACTGTCAACCTAATGGCACCGAACTGCTTCTGCAGTGCCAATTAAGTGCAGTTTTGCCATTTCATCCCCTCTGTAAGAAGCAAAAAGCTATTTTACCTTTCAATGGGTAACCTTAACCTATTCACTTTCCTTGGCCTCGGCCATTTCACAAAGCTTCCTTATCTTGTTGCAATGCTTTTCTAAAGAAATCTAGTTATTCCTTCTTGCCCCTAATTCCTCTTGGTGGTATTTGGTCTCCAAACACTCACTAGGACTTTAAGTGAATAGTCATCCAGTCCACAACAGGGAATACAGAAGTGAACCCTCTGGGTGTGCTGCTAGTGTCAGGGAGCAGAGACGAACACTGCAGGTGCCTGTCTAGCCTCATGGTTCAAAGTTGAATATTCTGAGTACACAGCTAGTGTCATAGTACAAGAATGAACGCTTCAGGTACATGGTGAAAATCTGGGTATGTCTAGCATCAAGGTGCAAAGGTGCAGGACAAAGTCACAGTTAGCTCCTGTTTCCTATAACTTGTAGTTCTCTGAAATTCATGAAAATGTCTACTTCCTCTCATTTCCACATTCTTTTAATGGTGTGCTTGTGTGTGTGTGCCCCACACGCTCATGTGAATCTCTGTATGATGTATAAAAGTGTCTGTGCCAGTGTAGAGGCCAGAGGTCAATGTCAGGTGTCTTTCTCTATTGCTCTCTACCTTATTTTTTGAGACAGTCTCTCATTGAAGCTTGGGCTTGACAATTTAGCTAGACTGGCTGGTCAGCAAGCACCCGTGAACACACTGTCCGCCTCACAGTGTGAGGATTACAGGGATGAATCCCTGCCCCTGGCTCTTTAAGTGGGTTTAAGAGACGGAAGCACACATCCTCACGCTTGCACAGCAAGTACCTTACTCAATTAGCCTCCTCCGTAGGCCATGGTTTTAAACCCTCATATTCAAAAAAGGAACATATATACAGAGCAGTAGAGGGACCGCAGACTTCTATCTAGATGCAGTCACACCATGAGCCTTCCACGTGGTGTGTACAAAGGAATAGACTAACGGCCATCTCAGCGTTCACATTCATCAAGTCCTCCGGGTTCTTGTAATCACTGTCAAGATTAGTAACCTCAGGCACCAAGGTTAACTTTTAAATTTAACTCAGTGGAATCAAATATTATTTAACTTATTGTAACTCCAAGAAGGGAAGGAGAAGACTAGTGTATTTTTCTCAGTTACTTGAGATAACTACTTAATCTATTAACTAATTGTTTTTTTATTTCCTCTACACTCACCAATTACAGTCTGGCTGTATTGAATAGTGACATTATTTTATTAGGCTTTCAAGGGGACTTATTCTTTTAGCTTTATTTGGCCTTATTGTGCATACATTCTTTTCTTTAGCATGAGAAAAAGAATGACATCCTGGGGTCAGGAGATTGTCCCCCTTCCGTGATGTGATATGGCTGAGAGTGAGCTCAACATCACATTCTCTTCAGTTACAGACAGACGGTCTTCCTAAACAGCCACCTGTTTTTATTTTCCTTACATTTACTTCACTTAGGGAAAATGCACATTCAACAATACAAGTGTATTGTTGACAGTTTAGGATAGCATTGTGATTTAGAGATGGAATGAAAATTACTCCCAACAGAGCTGGAGAAAGGCCCCTGGAGGCATCTTTTAAAGGATATATTTTGTCTCTGGTTTTCTCTCTCTTTCCTGGCTGCCATGACCTGAACAACTTTTCCTCAGCTCATCTTCCTTCCTTGGTGCTCTGCCTCACCACAGGCCACCAAGCTACGGTGCTGAGTGACAACAGAAGAAAACTTCTGGAACTATGACAAAGCCAGTCCTCCCTTCTCTTAGTGGATCTGTATTTTACTGTACAGTTGCTGATTACCTGCAACACGTGAATCGTATCTTCAGGGTTGTGTAATTTAAGGACTTGATCTACACACTTAAAAACTGGATATTTCTAATTAACATGATATATAATTTTAAAATTAATCTAGCAAGAGGATTTATACATTGCTGAAAGGGACTGCAATTAAACATTAACCTATACAACTTGACCATTTTTCGGGTGTTTTTTTATTGAATGTTCCATTTTTAAGAATTTGGAATAGATAAAGACAGAGTGTTTTCTGAGTAAAACTGAATTGAGTATGTGAGTGCTCCACTGGTTTGTAATCCTTGTCATTTCATCTGGGTCATAGGTAACCAGGTCATAGGTGTAGCCCCAAGAAAGCAGTCTATGAACAACTCTTCACTGGCCATTAAAGAAGGAAGCAAAACAACTTCAAACTTTCTATGTTGGTACAGAACAGTCCTACTAAAGTCTTCCACCTGACCTCCCCTGAGAATGAAACGCACGTGTGGTACTTAATCTGCTACTTCTGACTCCTGAGAGAGTGATTCTTACAGGCACGAGGTCTTGGGGAACCTCTTGTGCAAGGTCCCTGACCCCCTGACCCATGTTTTTTGCTCCCACAACAGAATAACTGCAACTAAATAATTAATAAACAGAAATTATTTCCATGTTTTAGAGGCTTCAAAGTTTTTTATAACTTTGGGAAACCTGCTCTTTAATGGGGGGAGACAGGGGAGTAGTGGATCTGGGGAAGAAGGGAGAGGAGGAAATGAGAGGAGTGGAGGGAGCAGATGTTGCAGTCAGGATTTATTGTATGAGAAAAGAATAAATTATAGATATATAATTATATATATTATATATATATATGATTGATGTGCAATGAGGCCTGCTCCCTGCTCCCAAATGGTACTATGTCACTGCAAACCTTGGGCCAGAGCCACATAGCTTCTCACATGGTAGAAGGCAAAATGGTAAGATGCTCTACTCAGCCTTGAGACCTTTGTAAATGTCCCAGTGATGTCATAGGGCAGAGTCTCCTGACTTAATCAACTCCCAAGGGGCACAGCCCTTAATGCAGAAATCCCCTCACTGACAACAGTCCGGCGTGTGAGTTTTCTTCTTCCTAATGCATTTTGTGGACATCGGTCCATCACAAGTCAAGGAGCGTGTGGGTTACAGTGATTCAGCTTGCTTTTGCTTTAAGATGGGTTTCCCAGGGTAATAGCTACGTATGTGACGCAAGACATGTTCCCTCAC
>CABHPH010119059.1:0-14155 GCA_902168325.1 Peromyscus nudipes | reverse complement strand
CCTTTCATCACTTTCTCCATCAGGCACCGAGTCGGGATTAAACATCTTTGGTCCGTGTCTCAACGGCATTCCAAGTAGAACATTAATGGAGGTCTGCACAGATTCCGTATCTTTCCTCCATAGTACTCCCTTGCTTCACATGACAACAGACATTGACTATATTCTGTGATATGAGACCCCCCCCCCCCCACCATTCAGGTATAACATATATCCGCTTATTTGAAGGATAATTGTGTGGGAGAAATTTTCAGTTTTGTGTTGTGAGAAACGTGTCCTTGTATAAACATGGTGGCCTCTTGTTTAAGTATTCCTTTGGAAACTGTGGCCAAGGCTGTTGGTGCCTCACCCTTACATGGTATTTCCCTACTTTGGGACTTCCAGCTGGAGGCTATAGCTGTGTGTGTCCTCTGACTGGATAACCTTGCACCCAGAACTGTCCTGAAGCTCCAGTTCCCATGAACCCCTAGACCTTAAGAGCTGAAGTGTGATTGCTCCATCTCTCTTTATTACCCTTGGTCTGCCTTTGAGAGGAATGGTTCACAGTGGTTTTCCATGTGCCCCAGGGTTCCAAATCAATGGTAACTTGTTTGATAATGAATGATCTTTCATTGGCCAACTGTCTATCTCTGTGCTGGCTAGTTTTATGTCAGTTTGACACAGGCTTGAGTCATTTGAGAGATAGGAACCTCAATTGAGAAAATGCCTCCATAAGATTGGGCTGCAGGCAAATCTGAAGGACATTTTCTTAAATTAGTGATTGATCAGGGAGGGCCCAGTTCATTGTGAGTACCTGGGTAATGGGAGAAATCCATGGAGTCTGCTTAAAGGGTGAAGGAATTTGTTAGGGGGAAAACTCACTACAGCACGGGAGATTTATCTTAGGGTCCTGGAAAGCTGAGG
The DNA here is from genome assembly GCA_902168325.1 of Peromyscus nudipes. Lineage (NCBI taxonomy): Eukaryota > Metazoa > Chordata > Mammalia > Rodentia > Cricetidae > Peromyscus > Peromyscus nudipes. The sequence continues at coordinate 13,255 of CABHPH010119059.1, read as the reverse complement.
TTCAGTCCAGTGCTGTTCTGCTGCTGATATGGTCCGCACCATCCAGACCATGAGCAAGAGAAGAGAGCGGCCTACTTGCATGTATCTCAGGTCATAAGGGTAACCCTGAGCCACACCCCAGGGGCACGTACTTCAAGGTCATAGGCAGGTAGAGAGCAGTTACCTGCTACATCTCTAGGGGCGGTGTTACCAGGTCAAAGACAGAACAGCTCTCCACTACACTTGGGCTGGGCTGGTGGTCTTGGGTTCTATAAGAAAGCAGGCTGAGAAAGCAGTGGAGAGCAAGCTAGTGAGCAGCACCCCTCTATGGCCTCTGCATCAGCTCCTGCCTCCAGACTCCAGATTCCTTCCCTCTTTCAGGTCCTGCCCTGACTTCCTTCAGTGATGGAGTGTGATGTGGAAGTGTAAGCCAAATAAACTCTTGCCTCCCATCTCGCTTTTGGTCATGGTGTTTCATTACAGTCAAAGTAACCCTAGGTAGGACAATTCCTGTCACATTTTCGTACTTGCTGTATTTCCTGGTCCTACCTCCAAGAGACGTGGCAATGACTTGACTCTGCCTGCGTATTTCCCGCTTTGGCAAGGAAAAACCAAAGCAGAATGTTAGACAGCTCGTCCCATGACCTCAGCTGATGGAAGTAGTAGGAGGAACTTTTCGGGAGACCTCCTCCCCCTCCCCCCGCCACACTCCAGTCTACAGGACAGGGTTAAGTCATGGCAGGATGAAATTTAGTGCCCTCAATTGATGTGACACCCTGGCCACTGCCTCACACCATAGACTGACTGGGGGGGGCCTTGCAGGATTTCAGAGAGATTACAGTTTTCACTTGTGGCCTGGCCCACATTAGAACATGACTAATATTAGGAAATGGGAGGGAACCCTTTATCGCTTTTTCTAATTTTGTCCTTCATTTTCGGCTAATTATTCATGCCATGGGGAAAAAAATTAGCTTAGCAGGCAGGACAATATTAGTTTTAATTGCGGGCTTAGTCCAGAGGGCTGTGTTTGAGTGAAAACCATACAGGAGTTGCAGGAAGAGCAGATGGTTCTGTTTCTGGCTGCTGAGAGGGGCTTTGCAGGGCTGTAAATAAAGCTAGGCATGTTAATTACAGGAACAGGGCAGTTCATTCATTATACTACCACTTCCTCACTAATATCTATCTACCTATGTCTGTCTACCTGTCTGTCTGTCTATCTATCTATCTATCTATGGTTTTTTTTTAAAGATTTATTTATTTATTATATATACAGAAGAGGGTGCCAGATTTCACTACAGATGGTTATGAGCCACCATGTGGGTACTGGGAATTGAACTCAGGACCTCTGGGAGAACAGTCGGTGCTCTTAACCTCTGAGCCATCTCTCCAGCCCCCTATCTATGGTTTTTGAGACAGGGTTTCTCTGTGTAGCCTTGACTGTCCTGGAACTCGCTCTGTAGACCAGGCTGACCTCAGATTCAGAGATCTGCCTGCCTTTGCCTCTTGAGTGCTGGATTAAAGACGTGCACCACTACTGCCTGACTGTCACTAATATTTAAAGAAATTAAAAACACAGGCCAAATTCTTAACACTACCATCACCACCACCATCACCACCGATCATTGTGGAAACAAACCCAAACCTGTTGTAAATATTTCCTTTGTTAAAACAAGAAGAAAATGCAGCTTGTTGGTGTTGATTTCTAAAAAGTCATCTTTGGTGAGAGTAAAACTTGCTGTTGTGCTTTGGATCTGAAGTGTGCCCCACACAGGCTCACGTCTTGAGCATTGCTTGCCAGGTGGTGGTGTGGCTTTGGGAGGCTGTGTAGCCCTTAGGAAGTTGAGCATAGCTGGTTTCAGGTAGGTCGATAGGTCCGGGCCTTTGATGGTTCTACAGAACTCTAGTTGTGGCTTTATACTCTGCTTCTGGTTGGCTGTGATGGCAAGAGCCTTCCCACAAGGTCCCACCACCATGACATCCTTCAATTTTGCCATGACGGACTGAAAGCATCTGAATTAATGAGCCCAAATAAAATTTTCCTCCTTCAAGTTGCTCCTGACAGGTGTACTGGCCACAGTTATGCTAAAATAGCTAATACAATGGCTTTTATTACTATTTTTTAATGACTTCAGTGGGAATGCTGAAGAAGAGTTCATGTTGGCATCTAATGCTCTTCCTTCATATATAGACAGAAGGAGGCCTACCAGAGAGGGCAGGTGCTGGGCTCACACAGCCTCGAAACCTGCTTTTCTGCTCAGTCCCTGCTATTCTCCCTCAGCTCACCCTATCCAGCCTGCATACTTCCAAGAGCATTTGCTATAAAGTCATACAGCTGTTCTGTTTCCTCTCTAGCAAAGTGAATCAAAGTATGATTTCAGAAAAGCCGTGGTCACTGCACGGTTCTTAATAACCTTTGCTGAGGTCATTGCACGGTTCTCAGTGACCTTCACTGGAAGTGAACACATAAAACCCTGAGAGGATGTGGGCCAGCGGAGGTTCACAGTTTCCCAGGGACAATTCTTCCTACGTGGTTTGTGATTAATAACTGGGTGGGATAGTGGGATAGAAAGCCAAAGGATTTCATTGTTGAGCACAAAGTTCAAGGTCACGAGACCTTGCCCCTGCAAACTAAACTTTGGCAAGATGTGGTAGACTAACGTGCGTCAACACCTCAATAGTTGACCGGAGCAGAAAACACAGTGATGTGCCATTCTCTATGTGACGTGAGACTTAATGGCAGCTCGATGCAGTGACGTGTTAGGACCTTACCATGGGTGACCTTTGAGTTGGCATTGTGAGTTAGAACTTTAAAACAAAAGTGTATTGAGGACCTACTGTGTGCTGAGAAGTGCGGTAGATGATTAGTTGCAAGTATCTCTCTGCTATGTTAATAGCTCATTTTTAAGTTTGGTATCAGTTTGGTTTAATATTTGAAGTAGGATTTCATTTAAACGCTGAAGACAGATCCGAGGGCCTTGTGTATTCGAGGGAGCCATTTCACCACTGAGCCAATCCCTTGAACTACAATTTGAATCATATTTCTCAGCACTTAGCACTTTGAATGACATTGTTCTTAAAATAGCTTATTAATTAAACATAATAATTGATGGATGCATAGGGATACATAGCAGCCCTTATATATAGAAACAAAGAGATTAGAACTGATAGAACTATGTATGGAAATGCTTTTATTAGCATATTTTAATTATGCATAATGAGGTTAATTATGACATATTCCTACTTGTCTATAGTGTATCTTGATCATATTCACCTCCCATTACCTTCTCTTGTCTCTTCCTCATTCCTGCTAATCCCCTTTCTCTTCCCAGGTGGTCTTCCATCTACTTTTATGTTTGTTGTTCTCTGTCTCTCTCTGTCCCCCTGTCTCTGATTCGCTCTCCTTTCATGACCTGATGAGGTTCATTAGGGTTTTATGAGCATAGGCACTGTGGTGGTTAGTTTTGATTGTCAACTCGACACAATGTAGAGTCACTTGGGAAGGGACTCCCAGTGAAGAGTTGTGTGGATTAGCTTGGCCTGTGATGACTTTTCGTAGTTGGGTTGGTTGAGGTGTGAAGACTGTGCACCGCTCCATTTCACAGACTGGACCCTCCACTGAAGGAAACGGAGAGAGCCAGCAGCATTGGCGGCCATGCGCTAGGTCATTACTTCCTGCTCTTGACTGTGGATGTAATGTGAGTAGTTGGCTTAGGTTTGTGCTGCTGTGACTGCCTTGCCAGGATGGATGGTGACCTCCCTGGAACTGTGAGCTAGAGAAACCCTTCTTCCCTTGAGTTGTTTTTGGCTGAATGTTTTCTCATAGCAACAGGAAAAGAAATGAATACAGGTTCCTTACCGGTGGCCATACCAATTTTTTCCCTCTTTCCTAAAGATACACTATACCAAGATACACCAAGCTGTGTCTTTGGTAATTGAATAAATATTTACAGTGTATTTATATTGCGTAAAGAACTATGGGAAAGCAGTGGAGGGATAAGACTATTCCTTCCTCCAAGGGTTGTTCCTTCCTCCAAGGGTTGTTCAAGAATTTCATTAGAAGAGTGGATCCTTCCTTCAGTCATGGATATATAAAGCATTTCATTGTAAATAAAGTGTTAAGTATTGTATGAATTCAAAAGGAGAGGATAGAGTGGGTAAATTGCTAAGGGATAACTTTTCTCTAAAGACTCCATGAAAGCTAAGAGCATCTGGGCACAAGTGTCAAACACTTGGAGTCACATCTCCTTGGGAGGCTGAGGCAGGCTGATCCTAAATTCAGGCAGCCTGAGGCTATAGACTGACTTCAACACCCGCTGGGAAAATTAGGCCCTGTCTCAGACTAATTCAGACAGAGTGGTGGCCAGCTTGCCTGGCATATGCAAGGTGCTGGGCTGAATCATAAGGGGCACTTCTATGTTGCCTCCAAAGAAAGAAGAGAGGGCTGATGGGAACGTGGGTTGGAGGGAAACAGCTCCAGGTTGAGGGCCTGAATTGTTAGGGCTGGCAGAGGGACCACTGGTTTTGAAGGCAGTGAGCATCATTCGGAGGTTCTGCGTGCAGGATTTCAAGGTCAAGGGCATGTATGTGGGAACTGGGATGGCATGGGGCCCATGGCAACTCTGTAAGGGAAAGCTAGAGAGGGCTTCTCTCTTGAGGCTGGTAGTATGGGCATGATTATCTTGGCTCTGCTTAGTGATTAAAGTGAGTGATGGCAAAGCTCACTGCATGGGTTTTAATATTTAAGACTCTGCTGCCAAAAGGTGAGCTCACTGCTCCTCCGCGTGTGAAATGCCCTCTTGTTGGATCCATCAACGCCATCAGTTTCTAGGCTGGATCTCAGCTGGTACCTGCAGAACGCCTCTCTCACCGTGATCTGCTTCTCCCACAGTCTCCCTTATGTCCCCTGGTAAAAACAGAGCCTGTGGGGGCCACATTTCCATCTTTCAGGTCTGTACGTATTGGAGTTGTCCCTGTGTGGATGGTGTGTGGGGATGCTGAACTGTGTGTGATTAAGCATGGTTGGGACTGGAAGCTCAGGCTATCCGGCTGGGCCCTTGCTGCTTTCTGCTTCTACTTGGGTTGCTGGGTTTTCTAGTCTGTGATTCATATGCATGGGTGAGTGATTGAGTGATTGAGTGATTGAGACCTGCGCTCGTGTGCTCTCTCTCTCTCTCTCTCTCTCTCTCTCTCTCTCTCCCTCTTTCTGGTGGCTGTGCTATTTTCCTCTTGCTGCCAGACATGTCCCATTAGTGTTGATTTTCTAGTTTAACAGTCCATCTCTAATCTTCCAGTTGTAGAGTTCTGTTACGGATCTCATTGGGATAAATGAAGATGTTGATGGGTTATACCCTTCTTGGAAGCGCTAGGGATGAGTCTGGTTTTTTTGTCATGCCTATCTTCAACAGGCTGCTTCATTTCTTGGCTCATGGTCCACATCCATCTCAAAATCAGCAATGATGGGTCAGGTTCTAACACATGGTTGACCCTGATACTGTCCTGCCTTCCTCTTGTGACTGTAGAAACCCTTGTGTTGACATTGGACATACTGGGATAAACCAACATGTTTGCCCTATTCTAAAACTTGATTGATTGACAACTTAAGTTTCACATGCTATTTCATGTCTCCCCTGCCATGTAGTCAAATGCTGTCACAGGGTCTCACCATCAGGACATAGAGGTCTTTTGTGGGGAGACTGGACTGGGTGGCTAGAATGTTTTGTCTACCATATTGGGAATTTCTGATCATCATTTCTCTGTAACAGGAACATTGGCACAAAGAGTTTAAATTGGGAGTAGTTCCTCATTTTGTTCTGTGAGTCTGGAATTAATGTCATCATGCCTTTTTAGCAACCGATTTACTATTATTATTATTATTTAAAACAACAACACATGTGGCTTTTCTTGAAAGTTTTTGTGTGTTGCTGTAGCAGATGCCTGCTTGTCTGGTGATAGGAGAAGGGAAGGACCATCTCAAGTTGTTTCAACTTTAGGGACAGTAGGATGTTGATTTGCACACATTATAGAGGTGGATTAACTCTACAGAAACAAGAGAACCAGTCATTGTCATCTACTTTCTCCTCAAGCCACATGCTTTAGTTATTGCAACTGAAACTGCTCTCAGTAATTTTCTCTCAGGGTTATTTGGCACCGAGAGCATCCAGCAGTGTTCAAGAGTGTTCGGGAAGAAAACAAGGGAACAGCCAAACAGTGGAACGTAAATGATTCCAATTTTAAGGGAAGTGCAGAAGTTCAGAGGTTAGATAACAAGGCACTAAAACAATTATCTGTGCACTTAGTGAGAATTTGGCCTCTGGAAGGAATTTATTTAAAAATTTGATTAAGATTTATTTTTATCTTATGTGTGTGAATGTTTTGCCCAAGTGGATATATGTGCACCACATATATGCAGCGCCTGCAGAGGCCAGAAGAAGGCACTGGATTCCCTGGAACTGGAGTTACAAATGGTTGTGAGCTGCCATGTGGGTTCTGGGAACTGAACCCAGGTTCTCTGGAAGAGCAACAAGTGTTCTTAACTGCTGAGCCATTCTCCAGCCTCTCAAATTCACTGAATTGTTTTTATATGACAGCAGGTACAGATTTTATGTATGTTGCAATTTTCTTCTGACCTAACAACTCAGACTGTATAATCGCCATATGAATATAAAAAAAAAATGACGTCTTTAAGTGATATAGTTCAGCCAGGCATGGTTAGTGCACACCTGTGATTCCAACTCTTGGAAGGCAGAGGCAGGGGGACTACTGAATTTTTGAGGTCAGCTTGGGTCAGCTACATACTGAGTTCTGGGCCTGCCAGAGCTACAGAGTGATCCTTTTTCTCTGAAAACAAAACCAAAGGGCACCGTGTCAATCAAAACATAAATAAAATAAAAACAGTATGGTTTGTGATTACCAGAGAAAATAGGAGTATGCCCACAAGTGGTGTCACGGGAAATTTCAACCTGCATGTTTAAGATGAGATCATCTGTGAACCAGAAATTTGTTTTGAAAATTCCTCTAAGACAGTAACAGTCACGTAAGCCTGCCGCTTTTTGTTAGTTTGTGGATATGAATTAAATCCTGGGGGATAAAACATTTTTCTTTGCCCTCCTCTATCCTCATAGACTTGTTAAAGAGTTTAGCTAGTTTAGAATGCACTGTTATAAAATTTAGAATACTAATATTTAGAGTACTTTTTTGGAAAGCATATATTTCTGGAAGACTCAGGTTACTGGAGGATAGTATGTTTTTCCATAGACAGACAGGTGTCCTGGCAGTGTGGTAATGTGCCAACTCTTTTGTTTTCATATGGATAAATTCTCCCAGCTTCTGATTTTCGAGGAGAAAATTTTCTTCAGGAAAATTATTATTTGTTGGGTGAGAGCCAGGAAGAAGAGTCTAAGAATCCAAAAGTCCCAAATAAAGAGGAATTTGTGTTCATGAGCACATTGTCTTTCATGATCTAAGAATTGGAGTCCTATAAACTGTCCTCACTTTTTTTTAAATTTCTCACAAAGAGCCACTCTATAGGTTGTTGAGAATCACCACATGGACCTTTAATATAGCCTAAGCCTAGATATTTGTTCCTTTAGCTTTCTTTTTAAAATAATTTTTTAATTAAATTTTTTGTACATATCTGTGTGTGTGTGTGTGTGTGTGTGTGTGTGTTTACATGTATGTGTTGGTGCAGGTACACATCCATTTGGATGCCAGAGGCCAACTTTGAGGGCCTTCCTCTGTTTCTCTCTGCTGTGGGATGTTCTCTATGCTGTGAACGTGTTGCTCTGATTGGTTAATAAATAAAGTGCTGATTGGCAAGTAGCCAGGCAGGAAGTAGAGGTGGGACAAAGAGAGAGGAGAATTCTGGAAACAGAAAGGCTGAGAGGAGGTGCTGCCAGCTGCCACCATGAAAAGTAAGATATAAGATACCGGTAAGCCAGGAGCCATGCAGCAAGGTATAGATTTATAGAAATGGGTTAATTTAAGATATAAGAACTAAATAGCAAGAAGCCTGAGCCATTAGGCCAAACAGTTTAAATAATATAAGTGTCTGTGTGTTTATTTGAGTCTGAGTGACTGCCGGCCCCGGGCGGGACTGGAGATAATTCCAGCTACAGCTCTCACCTTATATTCTTTGAGGAAGAGCCTCTCATTGAACCCAGAGCTCGCCCCTTGGCTAGCGCAACAGGCCTGTGAGCTCTGGGGCTCTCTCTGCCTCTGTCCTCCCGGTGCTAAGGTTACTAATGCTACCACACCTGGCTTTTAAGCCTGTCTGGGGATTTGAACTCAGGTCTTTATGTTTGTAGGCAAGCCATCTTTACTGACGGAGCCATCTCTGCAGCCCCAGATTTTAAAAATTCTTTATAATATAAAAATAAAGAAGGTAAAGTCTGGCTTCCAACAGAAGAATGTCATCACCTCAAAGAACACTGAGCCTGAGACGTAATGGATAATTAATACAAATAGACTTTAAAAGCAAAAAAAAAAAAACCTCAATAACTTATTCTCTGTGGTTAAGGTGGGTTTTTTATAGGACTGGCTTCTTTTCTTGACTTAGAAAATTAATTTGCATTGTATATTAAGGAAAAAGAAGCATCACCATTCAGCCCTCCAAATAATACATTTAACAAAAGATACAACAAGTTGGGTGTCAACCCAAGAATCACTGAGCTGGACTTGGAGAGCTGCGGGGGGTTGCTTCCTGATTTGGAAGGGAACCCTCGTGTTTGACTTGGGGACTGCTGTTTGACTTATTTTATTCTTTAATTTCTAGTTCAGTATTTCACGAAGTGCGAGGTTAGACGACCTAGTGTCTACATGGAGCCTTGCGTGTGTTCGTAACGTTCCTGTTATGGTGTGTGTCCCTAGTGCCTACCCCCCCACCCCACCCCCCAGCTTTCAGATAGGATCTCGGGTAGCTCAGGCTTGCTTCTAACTTACTGTGTAGTGGAGGGTGGCTTTGAACTCCTGATCATCTTGCTTCTTCCTCCTGACTTCTGGGATTACATTCTTGAACCACCACCACCACCACCACCACCACCACCACCACCACCACCACCACTCACTACACTCCAAATCCTCCTGCCTCTGCCTTCACATGCTAGGATTATAAAAAGCATGTGTCACCATTTAAAAAAAAATTAAATGACTAAATTAAATACTTTTATTTTTTTCTGCTAAGGTGCACCATAATTGTACATATGATATTTCAGATATGTATGTATCCTTAGCATGTTCTTGATTACTTTATGCTTTGTGTAGCATGAATATCATTTTACAGTCACAGGAAAAGGGCTTGTAGATTAACTTTTCTGTTCAGCATAGCCAGTGGCTGGAATGAGAAGGAGCAAGTGGTCAGCCTGACCTCTGAGCTGCTGAGGCCACTTTGTTCTCATCCCAGTGAGTGCCTGGGCGGGGCTGGGGGAGGCATACATTTTAAAAAGGCAGCGGTGGTGGGAGGCGTGGGGGTTGTTGATTAAGAAATCAGCCTCCCCCACCCAGAACACCCACTGTGACTATTTGCAATGTTTGAGTCTCAGCAAAAGTACCACTTGTATTCTGAGTTCTTTTGTTTCAACAACATAACTCAACAAAAAAGAAAGTTTCCTACAATTGAAAAGAACAGAGACTGCATGGAGGCCAAGTGTTGCCTTTTAAGGCTAAATGCACTTTGTTTTAATCTAGCCCTCCTCAAGTGAAGAAGACGGGCAGATGGCCCACTGGTATTTCTAGGCACAGCTTCAGAGATGCTGTTTCTTTCTAAGTAAGGGCTTTTGAATCCTGCTTATTTCTTTAATGCTTTTGCTATAGCATCTAACAAACACAATGCCTGGGGTACTTAAGTAGCTGTCAGTGTCCAGTGTCAACGGAGGGTTGCGTCTAAATCCCCTCTTCCTCTTCCGGGGTTGTTGACATTGCCTATGTGAAGCTGTATGGTATTTGGTTATAACCTGTGGCCATCCTCTTGTGAATTTAAGCCTCCTGGACATCACTTGTAATGCCCAGTGCAAATGTAAATGCTATGCAAATAGCTGTTTGGGGGATAAGGACAAGGAAGTCTGTTTGTACATATTCAGTCCGGATACAAGGTTTTCTAACCAAAGTCTTGACCTGTAGCTGGTTGAATCTGTAGATGCGGCCCTTTGGATCAGAGAGGACTAGCTGTGTACCCCACTCATGATGGAGGCCGAGTGCTTGGACTGAGGTGTATGCTACACTTCTTATAGACTGACCATTGCCTCTTTCTCTGCCTCTGTAACAGGAAGGCTGCCCAAAGGCTGCCTCTCTATTGTTGTGAGGATTAAAAGAAGATAACATAAGTGAAAAGACATTGCATAGAAAAACATTTGCACATCGCATCTGATTAGAGTCTAGAATGCAAAGTGTAAAGAATTGTTAGGCATCAACAACCGGAATGCAAGCATCACAGCTGGAAAGTGGGCAGAGAAACAGCTGTTTTCTAAGGAAGATATGCAAATGGCCAGTTAGCCCATGAAAAGATGATTATTACCATTAGGGAAATTCAAATCAAAACCATGGTGGTTACAGTTTGTACCTACCAGGATGGATATGATTTTAACAAACAGATAAACAAACAAAAAATGGCAGAGAGCAAGAGTAGACAAGGCTGAAGAGAAGTGGTAAGCTTACCCTGCTGGTGGAAATGCACAATGGTCTAGGAGTTTTGCCTCAGTTCCTTGGAGAGTTAGATGTTGAGTTACAGGATAACACCACCATTTCCCTCTAAGTTATACATTCAAAGGAGAAGAAAACCTAGCTCCACTGAGAAACTTATACACCGATGCCTGAAACAACTGCCCATCTTAAGAAGCAGAGGAACAACAAAGATTAGCCTGCTAACTGACAAATGAATCAGTAAGTTATGGGGTGTAGTTTGGTCACAACAAGAAATGAAGTCCTGATCAGGGCTATGATATGCGTGGTCCTTGAAAACATACTGCTAGGTGGAAGAAGCCAGTAAAACCAGCCGTGCATCATCTAATTCTACTGGATGGGATGTCTATAGTAGGTACGTCCACAGAGACAGAAAGGAGAGTAGTGGTTGGTGGCCCTAGTGGGTAGAATGACAGCTCATGGGTATGGGGTTTCTTTTAGGGATCGTGAGACATGTCTGAAATGAGTGGTAATTATTGCACAACTTTGTGAATGTACAGAAACCTACTAAATTGTACCTTTTAGATAGATGCATTTTGCAGCATGTGAATTTTTTTCTTATTCGACCCAGGAAGTGATCCCATGGCCATGCTAAGCACCATGTCCATTAGCTGATTCCACTCCTCTGCTTGTCATTTGTGTCTTAAAGAGATAAAAGCTTCTAATGTGTTTCTGTGACTGCCATTTGCTTGTTTTCTTCAAATTACACAAATACTAGCCATTTGATGTCCTTGAGCGTTTTCGAAGGTCTGCGTTTGTGAGCAAGTCCTGAGATGGAATGCTGCTCAATTATCGTGGGTTCCTGCATCCCCTCCCGCCGCCCCCCCTCGCCAGTCTCCTCACCCCCTGCTTGTTCACCCTGCAACTTCTTACTATAAGATAAAGTACTTCTAGGCGGGTGATATGCCATTTATAGATTTTTCTCCTTTTGCTCTCTTTGATTTGATTTCTCAGATGGGACACTTAACTCCTGTGATGGAGAGAAAGGGGGGGGGGACCCAAACCAAAGGTTGGGATAGTTCATGGACTCATCAATCTTCATAGAAATTATGTTTTCAGCTGAACAAGGAACTTTCCCTTTGGGCAAAGGATGATGGTGTGAGGCTTGGAGCGGTATGGTATACTGATAATCACACCTGAGGTCTCCTACATAAAATGCAGGTCAGACATCAATTCTTGGTTATCTCAATCAGTGATTGTACTATTTGCTAAAAGTTGTGGATGTGTCTTGAACCCTGTGATCTTGTCTGAACTATTAACAGATGCGACTTGGGGGGTATTTCATGATTTTAAGGAATAAGAAGTGTATCTGCACATGTAAAGTGTAATGTTAATAAGTCATTGTGGATAAATGTGTAGGGAAATGTGTAGTAGCAGTGTGCTATAGATTCAAATTAATCTGGGCCATAACCTCCACTTTGGGGTTTTCTTCCTTAGGCTTAAAGGGTATTCTAACTTCATTATTAACAGTACCGAGATTATATCACTGTTTCCTGGTGGCTAGGCATCATGGTGACCCCTCTGAGGGCTTTGTTTGGACCCTGCTTGACTTGCCTTTGATTTCTGTGTATTTGCACAATCCATCCCTTTGCCTGGCCACTGATTTTTCATATTTCCTTTTGACCTTTGATAGAGCTGTGATATGAGTCTGCATGTCTCAGTAGGGGACTGACCTGGTGGCTGTCCCAGGCTGTCCCTGGCAGGTGATGCTTGAGTGTGATTTGCTAGGGAGAGGGGATACAGCAGGGTCCTAAAGCAAGGTGCCATGTTTCCTTGCTCTTCCTCTGTGTCTGGCGCTTGCCTGGGGTACCTCTCTTCTGGTCAGTGCACAGGCTCATCTCTGAAAATCAGCACCCTTGGCCTGATAGTTTGATGTCATGCTTTCTCCAGGTTAGGTGGCTGTAGCTTTTGGGGGTTTAGAGTAGGTTTAATTAGTATCCAAATTGTGTTTACTTATATGTGACTTACAAATGGTTGTTGTTTTGATATCCAGTGTCATTCTGCTTTGAATGTTTTGACAGTTATGATTGTATTCAAAACATGGCATTTGTTTTCTTTGTAGTATTCAGAATTAAGAGGTTTCAGTGAAACACTGGTAATGCAGACATTAAGGAATTTTGTATGCAACTGCTGTGAATTGCTGTGGTTCAATTCTTTTATTAAGATTTCACTTTCAGCTGTGTCTGGTGCCACCTTGGAGTAGTAACATGACTGGGAAGGTGAAGGCAGGAAAATCAGGAGTTCAAGGCCATCGGCTGCATTTCAAGCTCGAGGCACCCTGGGCTACGGGAGAACCTGTCTGAAAAATCCCAATAACAAACAAATAACAAACAAACAAACAAATAAATAAATTTATTTTTCTGAATAATTTATCAAAGTTAAAGTGGTCTGACTTTATGATTTGGCTTGTAAACTCGAGGATAAGTACACACACACACATACACACACACACACACACATATATATACACACATATATACATATGTGTATAAGTATGTGTATGTGTGTGTGTGTACTTATGTTGAGCATGGTGTGTATGAAACTCTTGGATCTTGGTGTCTGTAGTGTGGGAAGATGGAAGTGTGGGTGGTTTCTGTGACTTTCC